>JZKD02S2392039.1:316854-339755 GCA_000966675.3 Picea glauca | reverse complement strand
GATATTGATATTGATATTATTAGTGAGTACTCTCAGAGGGAAAATATCCATCCATTCCCCATTATTATGGAAGTTCCTAATACCATAAGAGAAATATCATCAAAAAATAAAAGAGAAAAACCCATAACAACCAGGATTTTGATATTTGTCCCAAACAAAAAGAGGAGTAGATTTGCTACTACAATAGAAATAATAAGCTCTCCAACAAAATTTGGGACATTACAAAATAACTAGAACCAAATATCCCTATGTCTATGACACAAGAACCAAATACAAAGACGTTTGTTGACTACATAGATAATACATTTGATAAGGAAAAAGAGGCATGTCCTACTACAAAGAAAGCAACACCTATAGGCCTTGAGGTTTATACATGATATACAATCTCAAAATGCCATATTTTTTCCACACAAGAGCCATTAATATAGGAAATAACTAAAGAAAATCCCTATGATATAGAGGCTACCAATCCACAAGAACCTGTTGTAGAACAAGTTTTCATAGAAGTGTCCTCTTGTTATAGCCCTAAAATGCTCTACCTATGCATACATGGCATTGGCCTTTCTACTTGCATAATTTTCCAAATCACTAAGGAGGAACTCTATTTAAAAAACCATTTTTTGGAGCATGTATGTGCCCCTCTACACTATTGCCCGCATACATATGATTTCTTCATACTAGACAACCCATGTACATATGCTAGTTGCATACTAAAAAACCTGTGTTTACCTCCAAAAGTTGCAAAAAATGAAAAGCTGCAAGGAATTCGGTGGAGTTTATGGGAGACTGAGGGTTTCCCAACCAATTCACTTGTTGTATCCCATCCCCAAACTAAATAAATATCCTTTTTTCATATAAAAAGAGGTCTTGGGGTCCCATTCCAATATCAAGAATTAGAATAGTGAAACTCTTCCCAGATCCATTTTCCCTTCTTACCCAAGTATTTGCAACCCCTTATGAGTTTTTCCCTTAGCATTCCCTCTCTAGCCTTTTCTCTTATACAATCCCTTCCCTTCCCCGAAGTGATTATCTGATTGTGTGAGAAAGCATTGGAATAGTTCACTTGGAGAAACATTAAGAGGATCCTAGACCAGGTTTTCAGGAGCATCGGCCTACAAAAGTTGTAATTTTCGATCTTTGCATTTGAATAAAAGAATATTTTTCATTTACCAAATGATATCTTTATGTTTTTTCATTTGATTTATGAATAATGGTTTATATGTAACCCTAATATTGATGAGTAGAGATATAATATTTGTAGCGTTTCTTGCCTAAGTGTTTTGCAGGTAAGATTTGGGAGGAGACTTGCAGGCTAGGAGCTACAAAGTTGGAGTTGGTCTACATCGAACGTTGGACTAAAGGTACTAATTATGACCTACTTTCCTATCTATTTCTATTCATCTATTTAGAGTGTTTGGGGTAGTTTAGGAATTATATTGTCTTTAAAGGGAGATCATAGCTCTGCCTATACTTTGACGTTGCTATAGTAATAAGGGGATTTTCCCTGCTAGCAGAATTGACGACTCCACTAGGGAGTCTCTCTAGGGTTTTAGAGGGAGGTTTTTGGGTTTTAATTGGCTTCTTTATTTCCTTTTGAGTTTTTATCAAGTTCGCTGATTCTTTTAAGGGTCTCTGGTCATCTACAAGGTGCCTACCCATTTTCTTTTCCCAGCCAGTCTGCTTAGTATTTTTCTTTTTTTGAGAAATCCCAGAGGTGTACGTGCTCTGATTTAGCTCAACCCGCATACATATATAGTCTGCAGAGTAGAAAACCTGCATACATATGCAATATGTTGGTGCAACAAACCGTGTATATGTGTCTTGAAAGTGTTTTTAAAAAATAGAGTTCTTTCTCTTTCCTGACAAAATTTTAGGCTTCCCAGGTATTTCTTAGACCTTACAGAGTCTCTGTTTTTGGCCTTAGCTTAGGTTAAAGATTTGTTTTCAACTTGTTTTCTTGGTTTTCTTTTTTTTCCCTAGAGGTTTAGAGTGAAACTTCAAGTATTAGATCCATCTTTGGTTTGTTTTTGAATCCCTGCATTTTTTTAGTCGACTTAGGGTATTTATCAATCTTGGTTTCTATTTTCTCTTTTTTCCTGTTTCTTGCTTTGAAAAAAAAAAGAATTTTTACTTTAGTTTTTCTTGTTAAAGCAGTTCAAAAAGAAAAATCATTTTTTTTTCTTGCATTTAGTTTGGTAATGTATCCTAGGTTGTTTGTTTGCAAAATAAAAGAGTCTCAATTTCAAAGTTCTTTCTTTCTTTCCTGACATATAAGTAGTTTTTCTTAGTCAAACAAAAGTACTTTTTAGGAAAATTTCAATTATAAGATCTTGAAACGTTAATTTGAAAAGTTCAATTTTACAAAGATTTTTACAATCTTTGCAGAGTATACCCAGAGGGTGATTCAGTGTTTGAGTTGCACTTGCATCAGTTAGTTTCTCTAGTGTCGATTGGCATAGCTGTCCTTCCCACTAGTTAGACGACTACTTGATTTATATTTAGGAACTTTTAGTGTGTTCTTTGGGTTCCATGCTAGTCAAACCTTACTATGTTGGTTGATCATTTCACAAAGTGGAATATCAAAAAATTCGTCGATCTTGAAGGCTTCAGGGAGTGTCGTCAGTTACTTTGGAGCCACCTCTTCCACTATTGAGGTGAAGACTTGATCAAGAAGGATTGTTTGAAGCGATCGGGCCGTATGAAAATGTACCCGAGCTAACTCTGAGAGAAGACTTTCTAGCCACAAAGGAATCCATCATTTCTAACCTAGACACAAAATGTTTTAGGCTAGAAAATTCTTCGATCACCGACTTATCGATGCCACTTTTAATTCATATAGTCACCCCTGAGGTGAACTCTCCTGAATGCCAGTTCATTCTGTGTGTTATGATGGAATAAAACTCTACTACTTTGTCAGGGAGTCCTCATACTCCCATTATGACTACTTTTTCATGGGGCATTGTACCTCCTTCCCCACCTCCACCTGTCAGGACCACAACTGTCCCAACACCCACGATGTCAGGTAGTGGATAGTTCTTTAATGGTTTAGAACATTGTTTCATTCCTTCATAACATGACAAGCGCTCCCTCTCATATGCGATGCCTGAATTTGACTCGAGTTCAGTTCTTACTTACTCTACTTTATAGACCATGGGTCTAGGGGAAGGGATATCTAATGATCCCTTGCAAAGATCAGTCATGGGAACTACTTCCCCTTTCAATGATATTCCTTATGGTGGGGGTAATATACCTCCTCCATCCCCTTCACTCAGTGGCGTGTTTCAATAGCCAATTGATCCTAATGCTAATTAAAACTTGTTTAGTGGAGGAAATTTGTGACCTTCATCCTACACGACGCCGGTGGGATCTATGTCATTCTATTTTTTTGGTGCATTTGGGAAAAATGTTTTTTATTTGTCTTCCTTCTCGACTAGGGGAAACCCCATCTTTGGTCAACAAAACCCTATGAAAAGTACTATTCCTTCACAGAGAGTGGTGACAAGAGTATACTCCACACAAGGTCTTTGGAATCCTTGGTAGGGCTCGTTTCCCTCGCAGGGGATGTCGGTTTGGGGAAAAACCTTCCATACTCAATGGAACCCCAAGAAAGGTTTAGTACGTATGATAGGAGGATTGATTGGGGTGATTCCCAACCAAGGTCCTTGGAATGTTGCACATGGAGAAATCCCTGCGCGAGCTATGTGGTCTAAATTCAGGAGTCAGTCGATGACACAACAATAGACGCAATTTTATTTTGTTGGTCAAGGACATAGTATCTATGAAAAATATGGCCAGCAGTACAAATTTTCCTGGCAACCTGGTGCTAATCAAAATCCAGGTCCCTCTTTTCATGTAAATACTCCACAACGAAAACTACCCTTTCTGGAAACCCTATATTTTCTAGACTTGTCGATATTATTAAATGACCCGATCTGTCACAATCCACATTGGCTCCCCATGACAACTAATTTTCCTTCTAACAATTCGAAATTCGAGGGCAAGCCTGACGAATATTTGGGTGATCACGTGACTACCTTTCACTTGTGGTATTCATCAAACGCATTGAAATATGACTCTGTTTAGTTGTGTCTTTTTCAACACACTCTTATAGGGGATGCAAAGAAGTGGTATATTGAGCTCGACAACTCAAATTACTCTTACTTTAATGACCTGGCAATGTTTTTCTTGAACCCTTTTCCAGTTGCAAGTGAGATACGATGTCGACAATGATTTGCTAGAAAAATTCGAGTAGACTAAGGATGACCATATCTCGAATCATATTTGAAAGTGGTGGCAAAGAAAAAAATTGATTAAGGTCATGATCCCTACTGTGATCTTTCTTGAGTGGTTCTTGAAGTCTTTGGTTCCCTATGTGTCCAAAGATGTAGCAAGGACTGGGTTGTTTTATGAGGAAGAGGCTATTATGAGAGACTAATAGCTAGAACTGATTTACTCCCAGTATGGCATGCTTTACGAGATCTTACTCGATGTGCCACGATATACTCTCGATAAGGACAAACAAAATTATGGGCCCACGTTGATGTGGGATAAACAAAAATAAATTCCACTAATATGTTCTCGAATCAGTTACAACAATTATCGATTCAACATAATATGGTGAGCCAGACATCAGATGTACATAGTGTGTAATATACAACTCCCAAGGCAAACTAACACACCGAGGGAAAGAAGAAATAGAAAAACAAGAATGGTAAATGGGATTAAAAGGATGCTAACAATGTTGGCGAGGGAAAAAATGAGAAGAGGAAGGTGAAGTATCCATGTAAACTTTTCACAGATGATCACTTAGCTCAGTTGTGCCCTCAACTTACGGAAGCCCAGAAGATACTAGCATAACAATAACTTGTTGTGTTGACAAACCCTTTTCCACAAGGGAAAAATATGGCTCAGGATTCTAAATCCATGAGCGTGGTTGGGGGAAATGAGGAAACCCCCACACCTACCCCTAACAACCCATCCATGAACATTTACATGATGAACTCCGATGCTCATTTATCAATCAGGATTTGTGACTACAAAACGCCAAAATATGTTGATAAGGGAAAGGAAGCCTCCAACCCATTGAATCCTCCTCAAATTGAGAATATAGCAAGAGAGACAATGAATCTCATCCCTAAAGGTGCGTTTAAGAAGGCTTCCCATAACCCAAATGAAGGGCCACTCAGAACAACTCCATCGTGGAGGATCTGGAACAGACCCCTTGTGCAATTTTTTCTCTGGAATTTCTTCTTAGTTTCCCCTCAATGAGAAAATATCTATTGTCCTCCTTGGGAGAAGAAGAAACTAGTAGCTTAGGAATGATAAATTTTTATACAACTGATATTAAACCTCATATTCCTCACCATGTCATATTTCTGATAGTAGTGATGTACACCAAAAAATCATTGACATGGAAAAAATTTTGTATGGGGTTTGATGAGGGTGCCTCGACTTGCATGATGTCATTGGAATTATGGAAGCCCATTGGCCAACCTGATTTGTCTTCGTCGCCTACCTTTCTTATGAATTTTGACGGTTGATCATTTAGACCACATGGTATAATTCTTTCTTTACATGTGCAGTTAGGGGATAAAACTATGTGCGTAAAAGATGAAGTAATCGATGCACCTCTTGACTACAATATTCTATTAGGACGGAGTTGGAATTACAAAATGCATGCAGTTGCAGCCACTATTTTTTTAGTATTATTCTTTTTGCATTAGGGTCAAATTATAACCATTGACTAGTTTTCCTTCTCTTGTCCTGACCCTTCATTGGGGGCTTCCACAATCTCAATGATTGATAACCTGCATTTTCTAACTTTCAACTTAGGTGTCGAATTGTGTTAGCACTAGAAGTCACCTCCATATTGCATTAGAGGTAAGCCCAGTACCCATCAGAGTTTTGTGTCACAGGTTGGTTTTAAAGAAGTCAAATGGGCACAGACTCAAGATGATATCATTTTGACTCAAAAAACTGGATGGGTATGCACCTGTAGTTGAGGTCTTGATTAACTTTAGTGAGTATGTTGGAGTAAGGGTGAGTAGGAGGAATATTTAGTGAGAAAGATGTAGAAGTCCGCTATGAACATCAGATTTTCCAGCAGTCTAAGGAGGAAAAACTTAAATACAAGGTCCTTTTGGATTCAAATTTCAAGGAAGCTAAAAGAAATCATAACAATATTATAATCAAACATTTATCATAATACAGTTACAACAATCCATGTGAATCAATAAAACATTAAATATCTCAGTATCATAGGAAGATAAGATGGATTAAGAAAGCTGACTTAGATAAACCAAGATGTCTCAAAAATAAATACATAACCAGAGAACCAGTTGTTCTCAATCAAAATATTACAATAGCATGGATCCTAGCTCAACCATTCGACCATAAAAAAACATCGAAACTGAGTATATATACTGAAAATTGCTGCAACTACCAGGAGCGTGATCGAGCCCCTGTATTTAAAGCTTCCAGTTGATGCCCTCTATGTCAGACTGTGCATGCCTTCTCATGTCAGATGTGAGACATGCACAATTATGTGTTTTGCAAAAAAATCCATCCAGGAGGAAGCTTTAGGTGGACAGTTTTCCTTAATGGATGCTTTTTACAACACTTTCCATTTATGAGGTGAGACGAGATATCAACTGTTGCCCCTATATTCAATAACTTCATTCATTGGGATCAGGACAAGGCTTGACACCCATGAATTCTTCCAGGTGGTGCCCACAACTTATTCAAGTCAATCTTCATGCCTCGAGGTTCTTTAAATAATCCCTTGTTACTAATACGGGCCCTGTAGGTGCTAAGCTCCTTCTTCATCACCCCTTCATGCTTGTGACCTTAGGATATGACCTAACACTTATCCTATATGACGCTTTGGGATTTCTCCCTTTGGATAGTTTCACAACACCAGGCCACAGAATTCACGATGCCTGATTTGATGAAATATCTAAGAAATGGGTGTTAGTTTTATTTCATAGGCACACCCCCCATATAGCCTCGGGCTATGACCTGGGGCTCCATCTCTGAGTGCTTTGGAATTTCGAGCTTCGACCACTTCGGCCACTTCGACACTTCAGGCTTTGGCTACTTAGACACTTCAGGCTTTACGCATCTCTCATTTCAAATTTATCAAAGTGACTTTCCCTATAGCTTGGATCTGGTGCCACACGATCCTCTAGATTAGACGGCTCCTGATGAATTTGGGTTTCAGGACTTTAGACATTTGACGAACAACTTTAAAAATATTTCAAACTCTTGATTCCCACGATAATTTTCCACCATTGATCTCTCCCAATGAGATATATAGTCCATATTTAACCTTTTCTCAACCTTGGGACTTCAGACCTTTTTCTATGGTGATATACTTTGCACACTTTTGTATTCTGAACACCTGCGAACCGCCGATCTTAACTCCACATGGAATCCCAGCCATTGGAAGCTGAACTTGCCTGTTTGCTTGATTTGGGTCTAGAATTGGTCACTTTGAAATCGAGACTGATACCAACACAAGAAAAGGATTGGGTCACCCTGCGGCCCTTAGACAACTTTATGTGATAACATTTTGCTCCACAGGGGATGGAATGCTCCCTGCAAGCTGCCAAGAACGTGCAGTTCTAGTGCCTTAGTTGTTGGGCTATGGAGTCTAGCTCAAAATGTTTGCTGAAGAAAATAGGGATATATGTACACTACTCTACTTACAAAAAGAAAGAAAACACACATACTCTAGAAGGATCTTATTTATGTACAAACCTAAGATAACTGATTTTTACGAAGTGCTAGGTGAAAGCAAACTTCCACCATAGCCACCCAGACTGTTTGTTGATACAATTCTTTTCTTCACTGTATATGATCAACAAAAGGTTAGGGAAGTATGACAGTAGAATGAAAACATGGTTTGGAAAACTCACTATACCCCCAAATGATGCTAATATGAAAAAAGTTGCAGGCTCCAATGCTTTGGGAAAACATAGCTCCATATATAACCCCACAAGTTCACAAAATTCATAATCAGGGATGCTCAACTGGTCAGAAACTACCTCATTTCTTTCATTATTGCTCACCTATTGTTTGATGTTCTTAGAGTGTACAGGTGGGTGGAGGATTGGTGCAGGTTGGCTAATCCCAGGTGATACCTTTTTGTTTACGAGTTCTGGACAAGAGATAAACTTCTCATTTAACTCCTCCTTTTCTCCTTCATGGCTCTCCCAAGGATCCGATTCATAATCATCATAAACGGGAACCATGAAAAAGCCCTACTCTTCATCGTCTTCACTAGGATATCCATCAAAATTTGTTTGTTCTTGGTCATTATTTGACGTCACTTCTTCATCATAAGAAGGGATTCCAAGAACATCTACTTCAAGGATTGGAATATCCTTTACATTTTCTTCGTAAGAGCAATAAGCAAAATCTGCCTCCAATTCCTCTATTCTTGCAGAAAGTGATTTTACCATATTTATCAACTCCTTCGACGTATACCCCTCATCCTAATAGCTTTCATAAGAATCAATTTTATATTGAGCATGTCTTTATATTCCTCACAAAAACTATGACAAATTAACTCAGAGGAATAAAACTTCTGACAATGCATATTGAAATCCACATGAAACTACTCCAGGGAGGAGATGCTAGCAGGGAGTAAGGAGTGGTACCAAGTGCAAGCATCTCCTACTAACGAGATCATGGAAATATTTAATAATACATCCTCATGATGTAATTCCCATTGATGCATGAGTTCATGAAACGCAAGGAGATGCTGAGCAAAGTTGTCCTCTTTATGCTCTCTAAATATGGTCAAATAATCACTCCATTCATTTGGAGTAGGAACAACATTAGGAAAACTAGGAACAAAGGAGAAATTAAAAGGAGCATACCTCCAAGCCAAGAAACAATGGAGTCACCAATCAATCCTTTAATCATGGATTTTCCAGGTGAATGATATGCAGTCTGAATGTGTCTGGTCTTTGTTCAACATCAAAGACCATATCTAATTGTTGTCAATCTCCCAGGGAACTTTCAAGCTTAGAAAGTGGCTACTAAAGCTGAGAAAGTAGCTGCTAAAGGCCTTCTCAAAAAATATCTCTGGGTCAGCTCGGGTGTGCTAGAGGAAGCCATAACCGAAATAGTGGAGTCGACACAGTGGAGTCCCCAGGTGCAAGTTGTAATCTTCAATGGTACTGATATCTGATGCACCTTCATAATCATAGCTTCTTTGTCGTTCTATCCTAGAGAAATTTCTTCAATTCGTTCCCCGAAAACGACTCCAGAAATGTTATCACTAGAAGTCACCTCCACATTATGTTGGAGGTAAGCCTAGTACCCATCATATTTTTATGTCACAGGTTAGTTTTAAAGAGGTCAAATGGGCACAGACTCAAGATGATATTGTTTTAACTCAGAAAACTGGACTGGTATGCACTTGTAGGTCTTGATTAACATCAGTTGGTAAGTTGGAGTAAGGGTGATTAGGAGGAATACTTAGTGAGAAAGATGTAGAGGTACGCTGTGAACATCAGATTTTCCAGCAGCCTAAAGAGGAAAAACTTAAATACAAGGTCCTCTTGGATTCAAATTTCAAGGAAGCTAAAAGAAATAATAATAGTACTATAATCAAACATTTATCATAATACAATTAAAACAATCCATGTGAATCAATCAAACATGAACTCTCTCAGTATCAGAGGAAAATAAGATGGAGTAAGAAAGATGACTTAGATTAACCAAGATGTCTCGAAAACAAATACATAACCAGAGAACCAATTGTTCTCAATCAAAATATTACAATAGTAGGGAGCCTAGCTCAACCATTCGACCATAACAAAATATTGAAACTGAGTATATATACTTAGAAATGTTGCAACTACCAGGAGCATGATTGGGACCCTGCATTCAAATCTTCCATTTGATGCCTTATCTATTAGAATGTGTAGACCTTCTCATGTCAGATGCGAGATAGGTGCAACTATGAGTTTTACAAAAAAATCCATTGAGGAGGAAGCTTCGGGTGGATAGTCCGCCTTCAATGATAATTTCTACAACACTTTCAATTTATGGGTTGAGACGAGGTCTCAACTTTTTCCCCTATATTCAATAACTTCCTTCATTGAGATTAGGATGAGGCCTGACACCCATGAATTCTTCCAAGCAGTGCCCACAACTTCTTCAAGTCAATCCTGACACCTTGAGGCTTTGCAAATATTCCCTTGTGATCATTATAGGTGTTGTAGGTGCTAAGCTCCTTCTTCATTACCCCTTCATTCTTGTGATCTTGGGCTATGAATTTGCGCTTATCCCATATGATGCTTTGGGATTTTTCCCTTTGGATATTTTCACAACACCAAACCATAGAATTCTCGATGCCCACTTTGATAAAATATCTAAGCAATGGGAGCTAGTTTATTTTCCCATACATGCCCCCCATATGACCTCAGTCTGTGACCTAGGGCTCCACCTCTAAGTGCTTCAGAACTTCAGGCTTTGGCCATTTCGACCACTTCAACACTTTGGGATTCGTCCACTTCGACACTTCGGGCTTTACGCATCTCTCATTTCAAATTTCCTAAAGTGAATTTCCCTGCAACTCAGATATGGCACCACATGTCCCTCTGGATCGGATGACTCCTGCTCACTTAGGGATTTTGGACATCGTACCTTTGAAAAAAAACTTTAACAATATTTTGAACTCCCGATTCTCGCGATAATTTTCCATCTTCAATCTCTCTCGATGAGATCTGTGGTCCATATTTAACCTTTGGTCAACCTTTGGACTTCAAACCTTTTGCTATGGCTCTATACTTTTCTCACTTTTAGTTTCTGAACACCCATGAACCGCTGATATGAAATCCACATGGAATCCCAGTCGTTGGAACTTTCCTGTTTGCTTGATTCGAGTCTGGAATGAGTCACTTCAAAAGGTGCACTTTGAAATCAAGATTGATACCCATGCAAGAAAAGGATTGGGTCACCCTACAAACCTTAGACAACATTATGTGATAACAATATGTTTTCGTCATTGATGCAAACTTTTGATTATCCATCGCCTTCCAATGATGTAAGGTTTCTTTCGATTGTTCCCAACCAACCGAGAGATGCAATTTTTCAAGTGTCATATTTTAAAACGAGTTACTTTCACAACCCGTTGAATTTACCTTCTCCATCGGCTTCGATGGAGGGGATAGGGCACCTTAGCATGTCAATTCCCTTATATTTGGCTGAGGTTGTGTACAACATTGTCCAACAAGCCTCGACCAACCCCAATCCAACTCCCCCACTGGAGCTAGATCCAGTTCTTGAGCCTATTTGTGCCCAGGACACTCTTGCTTCTCAAGACCCTTTAGAATTAGTCTTTCCCTCTAACAAGGTGATTTTGGAGGCAATGAATGGTCCTGATAGACCTTGGGATTATCTGCATCATAGATATTGTTTTCTTCCCTAGCTTAGGAGAATAGAGGAATGATATTTTGTTTTGACCATGAATGGAGATATCCCTTGTCCTATTAACCCTCTGGCTACACATAGAGAATACACCAAGGGAAACATGGAAAGTATTGCTGCAACAATTCCTCTCAATATCTCTAGAACCCTTGGTGTTGTGGAGAATGTCTTTGTCAGAGTGGATTTCTCCCCTGAAGAGATTCAAATTTACATCGAGTTATTTAAGGAGTTCTGTGACGTGTTTTCCTGGTCATACGAGGATATTCCAAGCATCGAACATGAATTGTCAAACATCAAATCATGAATTATCTTGGTGTAAAACCGATCTGACATAAGCTTCACCTGATGAATCCTTGAAAAGTAGTGATGATTAAGGACGAAGTAGAGAAAGTGCTCAAATATGGTTTCATCTACCTTGTACAATTGATGGAATAAGTATCAAACCTGGTTCCTCCCAACAAGAAACAGGGCATGATTCACGTTTATATGCATTTCCATGATTTGAACAAAGCTTGCCTGAAAGAAAATTTTCCAACCCCGTTTGTTTTTCAGATAGTCAATGAGTTTGTGGGTTGCAAAGTCTTTTCTTTCATGGACGGTTTTCAGGATATAATCAAATTTAAATCAAATCCAAGGACCAACATAAAACAACTTTTATTTTTCTTTGGGGTACCTTTGCGTATCGAAATATTCCTTTTGCCTTGAAGAATGTTGGAGCTACCTTTCAGCAGGCCATGTTGTTTGCTTTTCACAACCTAAAACACATATTCGAGGCATACCTAGATGGTATAGCATCACGTTCTAGAAAGAGATTTGGTCATCCCACCCATTTACGGCTAATCTTTGAGTGGTGTCCTTACTATCAGATTCACATAGCTACTATGAGTGCAAGCTAAGTAAAAAAAAATATCCCTCCCATTTACGTTCTAGCATAGATACTACGAGTGCAAGCTAAGTAAAACCAAATATTTCCACATGTTTCTTTCATCTCTTTTTATTCTAAGAATCTTCAGATAGTTTTACTAAAGTGGATGACTCTTCTCATACTCTGACCACTTGACGAAGCGTTCCTTGCATGTGTTGGCATACAGGAACCTATGCTAGTCCATCGAGGCTGAAATAATTTCTTTTACTTCTACTTTGCATGCTCTGTACTTGATCACTTTAACACTCAATCGCTGCAAAACTGCTCGAGCCTTAATCATACGATCCATGAACTGTTGTACTTGAACTGGTTCCATGCTCACCACATTTGTTATCTCTACTATCCATGTTGAATCTTGTTCTATATGTTTCTTGACTATGTCATGCAGGTCAACAAAGTCCTCGGGTGAGCCAAATTATGGGAGGCCGATGTCTTTCATCTTCCAATTAATATTTTCCTAGCTCTTTTCGCAATCTTCCCACTTCTCCTGAATCTCCTGTTGAGGCTCATAGGCCATATTTACCTAGTATTCATATGCATTCCTGATCCAATCTATGTTGTTGTCCCTCAACACCCGAATGTTGTGCTCTTCGACATCTTAACCCTTTTGAACCATGATGATGTAATCAATCCTTTCTACTGCTTGGTGAGCCTTCTCATACCACCTTTCCACATCCTTTTAGGTCGCTAGCACCACAAGGGTGTCTTATTGGAAGTCATCCATACCTGCACTAAAAATGTATCATTCATTTGTGAATTTGGCATAGGTGTATTAAAACTCACTTCTCAAAAACACTGTGGCTTGTGTGGAGTCCTGATAGTATTTTTCCAAATGGCGTAGATGCTCTAATTCCTTAAATGCAACAAATAGCTCCTTTTCATCTCTTCCTTCTCTGTTCAATGTATCATCCATGGTAGCCATCCCTATGCCGATAAGCTCAGACATCTTTGTGTGCTCCGTGATGAGAAACTTCTCTTCCATAGTGATGAGGATCGAGTTGTCTAACATGATCCTCCTCTTTTTAGTGGTTCTCTTCACAATGGCCTTTCTCTTCCTGTCATAGGTGATTTCTTGTATGTCGGTGACCTCATCAACTGCTTCAGGGATTTTTTGTTCTCCCCAAGTTAGAGTATTTCCCAGGCTCTTGGTCATATGTATCTGTCCCAGGATTGGTTCCTGGACTTTTTCTATATGTCCCGATGGCTCGAACTCCATTTGTTGTGCATCGGGTGGTGAGGCATCGACCAAAATTGAAGAGTTAGGGATAGGTTTGGTACTTACATGGTAATCAACTATCTATGTGTCTTCTTTTTTCTATGGAGCTTCATATTTCTGACCTGCTAATCCTAGAACATCCCTCAATATATCCATTGGGGTTCTTGACAATTCGAGTAGCTCAGTGTCTAAGGAACTTTTGACCTCATGGTCGCTCTGTGGAAGGCTTTGAATTGGAGCATCAAGACTTGGGGTAGATTCTCTCTTAGGTTCTTTTTCTTTTTCACATCACAGACACCTATGAACTCTCCTCATCATCATAGATGGTTATTAAGTAAAACAAGGGGTTTGTTACACTTGTTCTACCTGGTGTCCTTGTTATCACAGACTGGGTTGAAGTTCCCCCTCGTGATCTGATCTGTGGAACTTCAGGGTTTTCTAGCTCAGTGATTTTTTCAAGTTGTATTTGCTCTAGACCACTTAGTTGTCCTCTTATTTTGATTGGGTCATCAACGGGAATCCTTGTCATCTCTACAATATATAGTTCATTATGCAACTGATCAATGATTCTTTGTGCCCCTTATAGAAAGAGAAATCCACTTCTTTGTGCCTTTGTAGTCTCTTCCACTCTGATCTCTTTCTGAACTCCGAGGGCCTGTTGAGCCGACTGATCTATTGTATCCACTTGTTCATCCATGCTCATAGCATTGAACTTGGTCATGTTTGGTTTGGCCATCCTCTATACTACCTCCTCCCAGTCCTGATCTCACTCTGTGAAAATTTCATCCTCAAATTTATCATGTGCGTATGGCCAACATGATGATACCAGTGAAGCATGTTGGAGGACCAAAACTTTAGGGTCATTCTTGTGGAATCGACCTGTCAGGAACTTGAATTCAAGTTGGCTCAACCCTTCTTGTTTGACTTGAGCAGTTTCCTTTACCAGGTAAAACACCACATGGAAACCGTAGAGTATGAAAGCCTGCCTCTTTTCCTTGACTAGTGTTGCGGTATAGCCCTGCAGGATAGTTTGATAACAGATTTCTCCTACAATGAGTCGGTTTGGGACATGAGAGGGGAATCTATGCGGTGCCCCAATGGCCCCGAACATTCTAATATAGGTTGAGTGTTCATCCAAATACCAGTGGCCTACCTTCTCTACCATTTTCTTGGTTGTTGCAGATAATCTTGGGAATTCCTTTTTAAATATAAAAAAATGAATACAAGTGATGAATTCATCACAAATGAGTGCGTAGGATTTTTTATACCTGTTCTCCCATAGTATGATGAAATAAATGTGAACCGGGAGCTCTGCAACATGCCTGCTCAAATTCATGTCGACAAAGACATTTCTCGCATAGATGACATCGAGAAGGTATGAGGCCATGTGGAAAGCAAGTACTTCCCCTTCTTTCAGTGTCTGAGCCTATAGTACATAGATGCTCAATTGTTTGGAAATTATCACTCCCTAGTTAAAGCTTCTTCCAGAGATCACCATCATGTATGTCAAGGGCATCCATGCTTCCGAAAACTTGGAGCAATCCTTATATCCATATAGTCGACAGATGAGAGCCATCAAGTAGATGTATGGCTCCCTCAAGTTGACTATCTGATACCAGCCATTTCTCTGGTTTGTAAACTTTTTGTCCTCCTTCCACCATGAGGCAATCAACCGATTGGTGTCATGGAATTTGTAGAACTGCAACACGAAGTCTGTGTTTAGCCACTACTCTGGGTCTCTGATCTTGTAGTATTTCTAGACTTTCGTCGGGACGAAAACTCTGACACACCTACCATTCTCATCGTTTATTAAACATTTATGGATGCATGTATGGTAGATTAGCCACTTCAGAACCTCTATGCAAGGGAAAACTAGGTTTATGCTAGCTACGATGTGAAAATATGACCATTGGACATTTGGGAACACCTGTTCATTGAGCGTCGTTACATACGAGTCGCTGTGTGGGATGCACTTTGGGTAATCCTCTCGGTTGATATAATGAAAAGGTCCCCCCACTATGCGAGAATTAATTTGGATTCGATGCTCACTTTTGTATCACCGAAGACTGGAGGTTGGAAAAAGGATTTCTTTGTTGAGTTTTTTATGACCGGCACTGCCCTGGGAGTGTACTCCAACTGCCTCATAGTACTAGAAGAAGAACCTTCACCTGTTTTAGCTTCATTTACCTTGGGTGCTCTCAAAGAACGTCTAGAACTAGAACATAGTTAGAGACCATGTAAGAAATCAGATGCATATATAAATCATGACTGTCGAATTGAAAAACTTGAACACATACCTCTACAACTTTTTTAACCTAGTTTTGATAATCTAAGGATCAAACCAGTCTTGAGATGCTTGCTTTGCTTCTTCAGATGATTTGGAATTCAAACTTGTGTGCAGAATGAAATGGTTCAAAACTATTCCAAAGATTTAAATAGGGATAAACTTGCCTTGTTGCATCACCCATTCAATTCAGGTTATGAGTATTAAATATGTCACCATATCTTTAAAGATGTTTAAATTAAATTGGATCATGGGTTGATGACGTAGGGGCATGTTGTAACATGGCCTATCAATGATTTCAAATTGTTGTTATTCAATCGACACACAAGGTAACAACAAATGCAGGTGAATCATTAACTAGTTTATTAAATGCCAGAATCTAATTGTATCTTGTGTCAAAAACATCCCATTGTTTCACTAATCTAGCTAGTGAGTCGGGGATCAGGGTTCTACTTTGAACACTTTTCGATGATATCTTCTTGCAAAATCTTCGATGCAGAACAATTTTTCCATATAGAGATTACGTGGAAAGGGATGAATTGGAGGTGTGACTAGGACATAGGAAACCTTAAGACAACTTGAGATGAAACTAGGATGTATGCCACCCTTACGTGATAAAGACACATGGAACTCTAGACTGACATCTTCATTTACTCATGTTAATCAGAATCAGAACTTTCCTTAAGCTACATGTTCTAAAACCCAATCCTATCTTGTTGATGCCAAAAAGTATCAAGGATCGATGATCGACGATAAACCTACCCAAGTTCTCTCGATCGATTCTCTCAGAAGTTCCTGATGCTAAAAGTTTATCGGGGATCGATGATCGGTGGTTTCTTTAATGCAGAAAAAATCAATTGTTTTAACCTTTTTAGATTTTCCCCGCCCCCGAGTAAGTGCATCGGTCATCGAATATTGGTGATTTATTTATGGATTTTGTCAATGTCTATTCCTCCCATACTTTTTCAATGCTAATGGGGACCAACTATCTCCTAAGTTTTTGTGGTAAATAACTTATGCAAACCAACTCCTCCTTCTACCTATGTTGATGGGGCATCGACGATTAGTTTAACTATGTGGCCACTTTAGCTTCTTGCATTTTCTTGACGTCAAACACCAGCGCATTAGTCACAATGTTAACTGTATATTCCTAGTTCAGATGTCAAGTTATTTTAGACACGAAATTTCATTTAACAAGTTTAAACAAAACTGACTTGATTGATAAGAGTCATGAAAACAAAAACAAAATAAATTGTCCCCCAAAGTGAACCCAAATTAGACATTAAAATAAAACAAGTGGTACCCAAAAAGTGATAAATTTCATAAGGCATTTAGGGTGTGTTGAGCATGCAAAAAACCCCATGTCGATGGTATTGCAGGATCAACACAAATAAAGTACACATACCTATTGTCAAATCAATTGCAACAATTGTTGGTACAACATACTGTGGCTAGCCAAAATTTGAGTTTGGTTGCTCCCCCTACCCAGACGTTGGATGTACATAGTGTGTATTTGAATAATCCCAAGGCCAACTAGTAGCCCGAGGGAAAGAAGAAACAACGAAATAAGAAGGGTAACGGGGATAAAAAGGCTACCAATAATGCTAGTGGGGGGGAAATGGAGAAGAATAAGTTGAAGTATCCGTGTAATATTTTCATGGAAGACCACCTGAATCATTTGTGCCCTCGACTTGTAGAAGCCTAGAAGCTATTAGCGTAGCAATATCCTGTTGTCTTGACAAACCCTTTTGCACAAGGTAAAAAAATGGTTCAGGCTTCCAACTCCATGAGTGCGATAGAGGGAAGTTAGGGACCCCTCGCACTTACCAATAACAACCTGACCACAAATATTTACATGATGAATGTTGAGGCTCATTTAATGACTAGGGAATTAGACTACGAAATGTCAAAATATTTCGAGAAGGGAAAGGAAGCCACTAACCCACTGAATCCTCTCGAAATCGAGAAGGGGGCGGGAAAAATGATGACTCACATCCCTAAAGGTGCATATAATAAGGCTTCTCATAATCCAAACGTGAGGGCTTCCCATAACTACTTCATTGTAGAGGATCTAGCTAATACCCCTTGCACGATGTCTATTTTGGAAGTCCTCCAAAGTTTCCCCTCATAGAGAAAATCTCTATTGTCTTCCTTGGGAGAAATAGAGACTTGTAACCCATAAGAGATCATTTTTTATCCAAACAACTTGAAACCCCATCTTCCTTACCACATTTATTTTCAGATAGTAGTGGCTTACACCACAAAATGTTTTACACAAAACATTTTTCATATGGTGGTTGACGAGGGTGCCTCAACTTGCATGATGTTGTTGGCATGTTGTAATTCCATTGGCCAAACTAGGTTGTCTCTGTCACCTATGTTTCTTACAATGTTTGACGGTCGGTCGTTATAACAAATGGAATTATTCCTTCTTTCCCCTTGTATTTGGGAGGAAAAACTATGTGTTGAAGTTGAATTGGTCGATGCGCCTCTCGACTACAACTTGTTGTTAGGAAGGAGTTGGAATTATGTGATGCATGTAGTGGTTGCTGTGGTTTTTCAAGTATTGTGTTTTCCACATGAGGGCCATATTGTGACCATTGACTAGTTGTCCTTCTCTCATCATGACCCTTCATTGGGGGCTTCCATGGTCCCTATGATTGATAGTTCGCAACCCAACACTATCAACTTAGGTGTTGGTTTGTTTCCATTGTTTATGGGAACTTTTGATTACCCATTGCCTTCTGGCGATGTAAATCTTATATTGATTGTTCTCAAAAAGATGAGGGTTACATTTTTACAACAGTTTTATTTTCGAATGAGTTACTTTAATGATCCATGGACTTTACCTTCCCCATCGGCTTTGATGGAAGGGATAGGGAATCATGGCATGGCCATGCCCCTGTCCACAACTGAGGTTGTGTAAAACATTGTCCAGTAGACTTCAGCCAACCCTGAACCGACTCCAACATAGGATTTAGATCCACTTCTCGATCCTATTTGGGCTCAAGGTTCTCTTTCCACTCAATATCCTTTAGAATTTGTATTTCCCTTTGATGAGGTGATTCTTGAGGAAATGAATGGTACTAATAGACCTTGGGATGATCTACATCATATATCTTACTTCCTTCCTAAGTTAAGGATAATAGAGATGGGAGAATTCGTTTCGACCATGAATGGAGATAATTCTTGTCCTATCAATCCTTCGGCTATACACGGAGTTTACACCGAGGGTAACATGGAAATAATTTCTACAATGATTCCAATCGATATCTCCAAAACCCCTGGCATTGTGGAGAATGTTTTCATCGGAGTGGATTGCTCCCCTCAAGAGATTTGAACTTACACTATGTTATTCAAAGAATTTCGTGATGTTTTTTCCTAGTCTTACAAGGAAATTCTAGGCATTGACCCATGAATTGTTAAGCATGAAATAACGACTTATCTTGATGCCAAACCGTTCCAAAAAAATATTCATTTGGTCAATCCTTGAAAATAGGTATAAATCAAGGCAGAAGTAGAACAATTGTCCAAATTCAGTTTTATCTACCCTGTACAGTTGATGGAATGGATGTCAAACTCAGTTTCATTTAACAAGAAACAGGGAATGAGTCGTGTGTGCATGGACTTCTATGATTTGAATAAGGCTTGCCCAAAAGACAACTTTCCCACCCCATTCATCGACCAGATTGTTGATGAGTGCAAGCTGTGAGGTATTTTCATTCATGGATGGTTTTTCGAGATATAATCTAATTCAAATCAAACCCAAAGACCAACATAAAACAACTTGTATTTGTCCTTGGGGCATGTTCGCATATCATAATATTCCTTTTGGCCTGAAGAATGTTGGATCTGTTAATATTATAGTAGTTGCGAGAGGTATTTAGCCCCATGTGTGAACTTGACGAGAATAGAAGACTCTGGGAAGTAAGACAAACCCTAATGAGTTGGCTAATAACCCTAGAAGCCTTGTCGGCTCAAGAAGATAATTTATATTAGGCTATTATCCTCCAAGAGAAGAAGTCGGCCATAAATTATAATAATATAATGAACAGACACTTATCCAGAAAGTGAAGTCGACCCTAGCAAAACTGGCAAAACCACTATAAATACAGGGTGCCAGTTCTCATTTATCACATCTCAGAATTGTAGTTCTGTATTTTGGTGCGCACTGCAGTTGCAGTCTTGTGCGCAGGTTTGGAGGAAGAGCTGGTACAGCTACAGCAACAACGAGATCTTAGTTTTGGATTGAATATCTCTTGGCTAGGGTTTGGAACATCTGATCAGTATTTTGTGATGCACTATCTTTGGGGATTGATTCACTACTCTTTGTTTGGCTATCTAGCCTATGGTTTGCTTCGAGAGGAATTCTTAGTCAAGGTTAAGGTTCTTGGAGGGAGGCTTCGACCTATGGTTGGGTGACGAAGGTATCGTCAATGGTAAAATGAGCACACCATATTCTATATTCTAACAAGTTATGGGCCCACACTCCTTCAGTCAGCCTAAAACACTGGAAGGAAACATAGCCGCTAGATATTGAGCTCATTGAGGTACTGTCGCTAGGGTTACTAGCAAGAGTAGTTTCCAAAAGCACTGCAGCTAGGGTTACTAGTAGAAGCAGTTGCAGAAACCCTAAACCTTTTGTTGAGGAACCTTAAGTGACGATATTGACCTAATCTCCAGATAGATTAGTGTGACCTAGCCCAGCGCATTTCTTGGTACTCTCGGAAGGCCAAGACGTGAAGTTTGGATTTCTGGTCAAATCTAGGGTTTGACCAAGTCAAGCAAGCCATGACGAACTCTATGAAGTTTGAAAACAAGCTAGATGGAGCCTCTAACTTCAGAGAATGGAAGACAAGGATTGACCTCATCCTTGCTAAGAATAAAGTGCTGGATATTGTGAAAGGAAAGATCGTGAAGCCATATTTTGAAGAAGGAGAAGAGAAGGAACCGCAAAATGTTGCAACTATGGAGAAGTTCAAATATGTTGACATCAATTCCATGAGTATCATAGTGGATTCCATAAAATACCACTTGATACCCTACATCTCCCATCTTGACTCATCGAAGAAGATGTACGATGCCCTAACAAATCTTTTCTCAGTCAGAAACATTGGACAAATTATGAGTCTAAATAATGAGCTCCGTGAAATGAAGATGAATGATGATGACAACATAACATTATACCTTGTAAGGATATCCCAGTTATGATATCAACTACAAGCTATTGAGGAGATCACTTCAGAAAAATAATTGGTGAACATAGTACTCAATGGTTTTCCCAAGACATGGGATGCATTTTCCGCAAGCATGAACACAAGGAAGGAGTACCCGACATTTGAAGAACTTTGGACTTGTTGTGCTCAAGAAGAATCTAGGATCAATGCAAAAGAGAAACCTCAAAATAAGTACAATGATCAAGCCTTCACAAGAAGATTCAAGAAATTCAGGGACAAAAGAAAGTCCGATTCAAGAAGGAAGCCAAAACAAAGAAAAGATATTTCAGAAATACAATGCTTCAAGTGTCAGAAGTACGGTCACTACAGAAATCAGTGTCCCGAGCTAATGAAAAGGAAGGATGAACATGAAGCATCGATTGCCGAAGAAAAGGAACCGATAAAGAAGACTAAGCAGGATGGAAGAGACTTCTTCTACTAAAAGGTAACAACATTCTTCTAATTTCTTGTGCATATCTTGTTTGCATCGTCTTTGTACATATATTTTATATCTTGGAAAATAGTGTGTTCCAAGAAGAACTATACCTATGGAAGAACAACAAGATAAGAACGAATATCATTAGATAATACACATGAAGGGATGAAATATTTCATGTGAAAGCTATTACAAGATAATCCGAAATCAGAATCAATCTTGAAGAGACTTAGAATTCAGACATCAAGAGGAATTGGAGAAAGACTTATGACGACAACTAAGATGGAAGCGTGGACTCTGTTAGATATTATATATTGCAAAAGACAATAAGGATTCATATGGAAGTATGGACTCTGTTAGATAGAGGGAGCCGATTATATGCACTCTTACATGAAGCAAGGATAAAGAGGGAGCTAATCCTATGATCCATTGAAGATGATTAAATGTATATATCCATGGTAGAAACCATGAAAGACAGTACTTGTTCAACTCAACTACAAAAGAAGACCTCTTGAAAGAAAAGCCTTAAAGTATTCCTAGTTGTCCATCCAGATCAGTGATCCTATAATGAAAGGTAGAAGTGGAATCTCTAGGGCATAGAATCTATAAGAAAATCCATGGACCCAAAAGTAAAATAAAAACATGAAGAAGAACATGAAGATTCCAAGAAAGAAGAACCAGAACAATCGATCATTACATCAATAATCACAAGCCTGATATGGAAGCAATCAATAAGAAGAAATGGAAGTTGTGATGAAGAACAGTGTATGGAAGACTTATGAATGAAAGCATTGTGAGATCTATAACCAGAGGTTCTCCCAGATGGAGGGAGAAGACTATGATGATTACTTATTCCAGTACACTAGACATATCACTACATGAGTCATTTTATCATCCGTAACATCCATGAGTTGGAGTTCTACATCAGATAAATGCAAAGAATGTTCTCCAGAGAAATTGAATAAAGAGTGTATGAAGAGAAATCTCAAGACTTTGAGACATACTAGAAAGAGACTTCTGTATACAGATAAGAACAAGACAACTTGGCCGAGAACCTCCAGTGCACAGCAGAAGCGTGGTGAATATTTCCTATAACATCAAGATGACTACTCAGAAGATCAGATCTCATGATGACAGAAGAAGTACCACATGGATATGTTCCAGTTCTCCAGCTATGATATACTCTTTTTTTCAGATCTACATGAAACCTTCACATTGTTCCAGACTACAGTACAAGCATTACATTATCCATGATAAAGTCCAGAAGGGAGAAAATGATTTCTCCAATACATATCTTCACAGATGAGTAGATAAGCATACATTTTGGTAAAGCCTCTATTCAAGATGAAAGAACTTGCATACTCAAGCTAGAGCTCGTGGAA
>JZKD02S2392039.1:272619-316804 GCA_000966675.3 Picea glauca | reverse complement strand
AGATAAGCATACATTTTGGTAAAGCCTCTATTCAAGATGAAAGAACTTGCATACTCAAGCTAGAGCTCGTGGAAATAACTCTCTTAGCTGGAAGGGAAGACTCTCCAAACTAGATGAAGGTACGCAAACATTTATTTTTGTGATTGAAATAACTCTCTAGTTAGGAGGGAGCATTGAAAATATCATTTATCTTTGTAATTGAAAAATAGTCCAAATTGGACAGATGATTTTCTATTCGGAAAGTGGATTGAGATTTCTGACGGACAGTGACTTCACATTGTAGTTAACATGGGAGGCAAACTGATTGTTGATGTATCATAGACAACAACTTCCCATTATGGGGAGTGGTATAGGACAATCATTCTTCTTGGCAGTCACTCTGAGTAGTGGTCAAGTAGAATGGTCTGCCTCACCGGACAATCATTCTTTTGAAGTTCACAATTGTGAGCAGTTTCGAAGAATCGTCCATTTTGGAGGTTGATACATGATAGACATTCCTCGAGGGTAGACTCATTCTCTCTAGGCTACACTTTTTTTAGTGTCGGAGGAATGGCCTAGGGTGGGGAATGGTCTGGACAATTATTCCTCGAGGGCAGACTCATTCTCTCCAGGTTACACTTTGTTTAGTGTCGGAGTAATGGTCCAGGGTGGGGAATAGTCCAGGCTTGGCAATCAGGGACAGTTGTTCCTCGAGGGTAGACTCATTCTCTCCAGGTTACACTTTGTTTAGTGTCGGAGGAATGGACCAGTGTGGGGAATAGTCTAGGATAGACATTCCTTAGGGAAGACTCATTCTCTCCAGGTTACACTTTGTTAAGTGTTGGAGGAATGGCCCAGGGTAAGGAATGGTCCAAACATTTCTCGAGGGTAGACTCATTCTCTCCAGGTTACACTTTGTTTAGTGTCGGAGGAATGGCCCAAGGTGAGAAATGGTCTAGGCTCAAAAAGTAGAAATAATCCTTCTTCCTTGGTTGAGAAGAATGGGGCAGATAGCCCATTGTTGATATTCTATATTGAGGGTAGACATTCTTTCAGATCTCACAGATGTGAGTGAAAGATTGGCCCAGATGATTATTGTTGTTATTCTATACGAGGGCAAACATTCTTTCAGATCTCACAGACGTGAGCAAAAGATTTCCCTAGATGATTTAGTTTTTATCATAACATTATTTCTATGCAGATGAAGACTACTGTGGTGGCAAACATTCATTCAGATCTCACAGATGTGAGTGAAATATTGGCCCAGATGATACAGTTTTTATCATAACATTGTTTCTATGTAGGATGCTCTCAGATGTTTGTTATGAAGACTATATCATAGTAGATGAGTACTACTGTGGTGAATAAGTTTCACCGTTCGCAACCTTACATTGTTGATCAAGTACTTGTGTGTTACTTGATGTGGTAGTTAACCACTGGATTATAGTTATGTACTACTATGAATAGACACAGGTGTGTTCTATCCTTGTTTTAATTACCTTGAAGACTATCAATAGTTTATTGGAGATAATGATCATTCAGATGAATGATGAACAAAGATTTTACTCCTCTTGTATCACTCTATGGTGAGAGTGAGTTATCAAGCATCATATCTAACTACTCAGATGAAGTATGGTTTCGAGAGATGATGCAGTTGATGTTGATGATGATGGTGATGCTCATGATCTAGTCATGCTACCGAGTAAATGGTATATTTTGTGCTCAATTCCATTACCTGTAAATACCTCTCTAGCTAGGAGGGAGTGTTAATATTATGGTAGCTACGGGAGGTATTTACCCCCATGTGTGAACCTGGCGAGAATAGAAGACTTCGGGAAGCAAGAGAAACCCTAATGAGTTAGCTAATAACCCTAGAAGCCTTGTCGGCTCAAGAAGATAATTTATATTAGGCTATTATCCTCCAAGAGAAGAAGTCGGCCAGAAATTATAATAATATACTAAACAGAAACTTATCCAGAAGGAGAAGTCGGCCCCAACAAAACTGGAAAAACCACTATAAATACAGGGTGCCAATTCTCATTTGTCACATCTCAGAATTGCAGTTCTGTAGTTTGGTGCGCACTGCAGTTGTAGTCTTGTGCGCGGGTTTGGAGGAAGAGCTGGTGCAGCTACAGCAGCAGCAAGATCTCAGTTTTGGCTTGAATATCTCTTGGCTAGGGTTTGGAACATCTGATCAGTCTTTTTTGATGCACTATCCTTGGGGATTGATGCACTACTCTTTGTTTGGCTCTCTAGCCTAGGGATGATTTTAAGGATGGAAATTTATTTTAAAATGTAGAAACCTTGGCGAATCTTACTAATCCTTCATATGCCAACTATAAATGTTTGGCAATTTTTTTGTAAAAATATTCAAATTTATAAGGATTTTATATAGTTTGTATAAAATTTTGGCGATTTTTAAGGTAAAATAATTTTATCCTTTAGAATTTGGGCGAATTATTTTTAGAATAGAAAATCATTTTTTGGTAAAAACCTTGAAAAAATAGCCCATGAGAGAAATTTAGCCCCTAAATTTAGCCTATTGTTTGCTTCCAGAGGAATTCTCAGTCAAGGTTAAGGTGCTCAGAGGGAGGCTTCGGCCTATGGTTGGGTGACAAAGGTATCGTCAATGGTAAAACGAGCACACCATCTTCTATATTCTAATAGGATCCACCTTTAAGCATGCCATGCCATTTTATTTTCACTAACTTAGACACATATCCGAGGCGTACCTTGATGATATAACATCATGCTCTCGCAAGAGATATGATTATCCTGCCCATCTTTGACTAATCTTTGAGCGATGTCGCTACTATTGGATTCACTTAAATCCTAAAAAGTGTTGTTTATGCATGAAATCATGTCATATATTAGGTTTTATTGTATTGACAAAAGGGATCATGGTCGATCCTCTTAGGTTTGAGTCGATAGTTCAATTTCCTCCCCCGTGCACAATACTCCAACTTCAGAGTTTACAGGGGAAATAAAATTTTCTTCTATGTTTTTTGGGGAATTATTCTGAGATCACTAAAGGTTTTATGTATCTCTTGAAAAAATGGGTCCCATTCTATTGGGATGAAGTTTCTTAGCGTTACTTTGAAGCGTTAAAATGTGCCCCGATGTCTTCCCCTCTTCTCCGACCTCTCAATTATAACAAATATTTCTTGTTTTATTTGGCCTCTGCAAAGAGGATGATATGCTTGAGGAGCACGTTATATATTACCTTAGCCAAGGCCTGGTTGGGCCATAATTCAACTATTATCATGTTGATAAACTTGCTTTGGTAGTTGTTCATGTTGTCCAATGGTTATGTCACTACATTTTTCTTTGCAATATCACTCTCATTGTCATCTTTAACCATTTCCAATACGTGTTAACATGATGCTTAATTGATGGAAAGATCAACATATGGATTGTAATCCTCCAGGAATTTGACTTGGATTTCTTTTCTGCGAAATCCAAAAAGTTGTTCTTTTCCGAACTTATTTCAGAACTTTCGGTCGAGTCTAGTGATATCATGCTCAAAGAATTGCATATTAAAGGAGATATTTTTCTAATCGCAACTTCAGACCCCTGGTATGTAGATATACTTTTGTATCTCTAGACTTTGAAGTGCCCTGGTTTTTCTTCTGACGATAAGCGTCGAAAAATTTGATATCAAGCGCGAAACTATCTTATACTCGATGACACTTTGTATCGTTGAGGCATGGATTGATTTCTTCGTCGATGCCTTATCCATGAAGTAGAAGAGATCGTTTTTAATGAATGTCACACTAGAGTATGTGGAGTTCAGTTTTCTAGGTTGGAAGCAACCGAAAATATTCTACGTGCAGGTTACTTCTAGCCCTCATTAATCAAGGATTGTGTTGAGGTGGTCAAGAAGTGACACCTGTGCCAGATATTCTGTCGGAAGATGCGGGCACATCCTAATCCTATGTTTCCTTTCATTGTTGTTGGTCCTTTCACCAACTAGGGGATTGACTTCACTACATGTCACCCAGCCTCAGAGAGGGGGCATCCTTACATAATTGTATCAGTAGACTACTTCACAAAGTGGGTTGAATTTATGCCAACATTTAATGATGGAGAAACTGTGACTCTTTAAATCTTTAATCAGATAGTAGAAAGGTTCAATATCCCAAAGGATATTATCATTGACCATGGAATTCAGTTCCAAAAAAAAATGATGATTGAGTTAATTTTAAAGATCGAGTTCAAACACTAAAATTATTCACTTTATTACCCACAAGAGAATGGTCAGGTTGAAGCTGTGAATAAGTCTCTCAAGACTATTCTTTAGCGAACGATCAATTCTACCAAGTCCAATTGGAATTTTATGTTATATTCTACATTGTGGGCCTACCAAATGTATGTGAATATTGCCATCGATTTTTCACCTTTTCAATTCATATATGGGTTGGAAGTAGACTTACC
Source organism: Picea glauca (assembly GCA_000966675.3). NCBI lineage: Eukaryota > Viridiplantae > Streptophyta > Pinopsida > Pinales > Pinaceae > Picea > Picea glauca. The sequence goes on along the minus strand of JZKD02S2392039.1, from coordinate 312,391 downwards.
TATTGAGTGTCAGATTTCTTCTTTAAATTTGGTAGTGGAATTACTTCCAAACACTTCACCACTTTAGGAACACCTACTATATCTTGAGAAAATCGATGAGCAACATCGTGATGTATCCCTATACAATGAGGCTCATAAGCAACGAGTCAAGTGTCAGTATGATTGGTTCGTTTGTCCTCATATTTTCTCTGAAGGCGATCTTGTCTTGGTCTATGATTAAGACAAAGATCCCTTGAGTGTAGGAAAATTCAAACCCATGTGGTTCGGACCATTCATCACGAAAGAGGTCTTGAGGAAGGGTGCCTACCGTCTGGTTTATTTTGAAGGAAACACCTTGGCGGAGCCTACAAATTTGTTCTACCTCAAGAAGTATTACTCTTAGGTTGGTCACCTGGGTGACTTATTGTATATATGTATAGCCTCTTATACATTTTTTTTATTTTTTGTATTGTGGATGTGTACTTATTTATGTCTTTTTTTTCACTGTGGAAAATTTGAAGTGAATCGGAGGTGTATTTTTGGTTGGAGGACAATGCTAGTTGACACACTCAGAGGCTTTCTTCTGCAACTTGTGTGATTTTCACACCTAGAGGCTAGTTGCTATCTTCCAGAGGTATTTGTCTAGGAAACGCTACAAAAAATGTTTTCGAGTACAACACAATGATATAATTGCTTCGTGATGCTTTGTCACATGGAATATCCCAACTTTGGCTCTACTTGGATGCTCAGTTGGTTGTGCACCAGTTAAATTGGGTTTACCGTGTTTATGATCCTACTTTTCACCAATTATTCCTTAGGGTACGTCTCTTAGAATGTTTTTTTGATTACATTACGTATATCCATGTTCCTAGGATATTTAACCATCTAACAAATACTCTAGCTAATCAAATATTAGATTGGCATGTTGCACACACATAAAAATAAAAGCACACACATACACATGTAAATACATAAAAATAAAATCACACACATACACATGTAAATGTCATCCATAAGATAGAAAATATGTATATATATATCTCCAAAAAGTGTCATGAGTACATAGGTGGGCACAAATGCTTCAAAACGTGTTTAGTATGCATCGCTAGGTTTATGCCTTGAAAAAATACATATACAAAATGTTTCGTCAGCACATCAACGGTCTATGCTCTCTAAGAATGGGGCCTATTGGCCCTGCATAGTGTACACCAACATTGGCCAAACACCAAAATAGATGTACCCAATTCAGTGGCACCCCTACTACATGTGGCTTCATAGAAGGGGGGACATCCTTGATCTTGGCCATAGGTACAGTATGAGTGAAAGAAATGAGTTTTCTCTCCAATCATCTCAGAAATCTATCATCCTCTCTGGTTGGGGGTCCCCCTGTAGTTGTTTGGTCCTCTGGCTATTGTTGGTCCTACCTCTATTTGAGGACATTATCGAGTCCTAGCGAATTCCACTAGTCGCACATGCCCCACATTTGTACACAACATATACATAAGTCAATACTTTATACACACATAAAAATAATATATAAAAAAATTAAAAATTAAATAACATTAAAAAGTATGTTACTATCTCTCCTCTCTCCTCACTAGGAGGCACTGACATGTCAGGGTCTCTGGTGAATTCAATCCTGACATAAGGTTAATCCTCGATCACCGAGATCTTTCATGCCCACAAGTGAAAGAATTTTTCGTTGAATGCCTCTATGGTCCTCCCTCTACCTTGTTGTGGCAACAATGCTTCACATCCGGTCATTGCTAGGAAAGAGGCTACATGCCCCCATACCATCTCTCTAGGGCTGATATTGGGCACCCTCTCGAAGAAGGAGTAAAAAATGGTATCGAACCCGAAGTTCTTGTGGGTATGATGTCGACACTCTATAAGATGCCTCTTCATGCACGTCAACATGGTCATACTCCAGTCAAAAATGTTTCCCTCCAGGCATTGAATGGCACAATGCATGTGTTCATCGGAGGCCTCATGTAGGCAGTGGATCCATTAATCTGCCCGATCAAGAGTAAGATCACATGTAGCGATAGACTGGTGATATTGTGAATCAACATCTGAAAACCTATCTTATCAGTGCCTTCCTCACAATACATCCAGATATAATCCTCAATGTTGAAAGGCCTATTATCCCCTGACCTAGGGATAACTAAGGAGATCATGTCTTGAGGCCCACAGGTCTTACACATGGAGTACAGAGAGCTGAATAAACTTGATCATGGCCCTAGAGGGCCCACCCTTTCATTATCTAGTGCCTCCACTTTGTCAACAACAGAAACATCCATCAACTTCGGCCTGGTCCTACAACAAAAATGGATCTTTCTCTATGAGGTAATGAGTCCGGGCATCATGGTATGTGTCACTCTAATCCTAAAAACTGTTACCAGTTAGAAGGAACCTCCTCAAACCCCATTAGGGGGTGGATAATTGAATTCACTAGTAAGTGTAGGTAAGTAAACATTTGCATTCATTATATATACCATTTGCATTTCATGCTATAGTAATTTGTATTCCCATTTGTACATATGCTTGTTTTCACATTTTGTATTATATATATATGAGTCGCGGGTGAAATCACCACCCCAAATGATTGCTAACAATCTTATGTTGAGATCAAGGAGGTCACAAGTTATTCCAAAGATGTTGAGGTTCTCATGCACTCTATGGTGAGAACATGTCCCCGAGCTAGAGCCAGATGTTATCCTCTAGCCTAGGTATAACTAAGGAGATCATGTCTTGAGGCCCACAGGTTGTAGACATGGAGTATAGAGAGACATATCGATTTGGGTATCGGCCTCGAGGACCCATCCTTTCATTCTTTAGCACCTCCACTTTGTCAACAACAACAATATCCATCACCTCGGCCTGGTCCTGCAACAAAAATGGATCTTTCTCCATGAGGTAATGAGTTTGGGTATCATGGTATGTGTCACTCTAATCCACAAAACCTTTGAATATGTGCATTTAATGTTTTTTTTTTCTAACTGGTGCTTGGATCTTGTTCTTTTCCACTTGACCACACCTGGGGGGAATGTTAGGAATTCGTAGTAAGCTAGTACCCATAGGGTTTGAGTTTCCACTGGGGGGATTCATGAAAGGCCATTGTCCACTCCCACCATACTTATCACTTTTCATCTTTTTCCCATTCATACATCCCATTACACTGCTTCAGGCATTGGGTTGGCCAAATATATAAGGGTTATACCTTTCCTTGTGGGAAGAAGGGGCTAAAGGCCCATAGGGTAAAATTAGCCAGCAAAAGATAAAAGACAAAAGAATGAAACCTTGATATGCTTCGCCCAGGGATCCCCGAGAAAACAATAAAAAGATTCTCATAAAGAAGAAAAGAGACCCATAAAAAATAATAAAACAAGACCTAGTTGGAGGATAGGGGGTCTCATCATGAGCCAACCTATTAGGTACATGGGTATGTAGTAGTATGACACTACCAACAACTGGTCACCATGATAGGGTAGTGTCTCTTGGTGGCATAGCCAAGAGAAAGGGGGTCTCATCATGAGCCAACCTTCTCATTTCCGTGACATGCTTGTGGGTAACAATGCCACCACTGGTCACCATGCCAAGGAAGTGTCCCCTAGCTATCCTCTTGAAATAAAAATCAATAATAATAAAGATAAAAGGCATGAATGGGCTTGGAAACATTTTCATCCATGACAACTGCAACTCACCCTCTTTAGAGGCACCCACAGGTAAGCCATACATTTCCCTTCTTTCACTGCACCCCCTGCCTAGACATCCCTTACCACATCATCCACTCACATGGAATAGATTGACTTCCCATGGAAACATCCCACATCCAATGAGAATTATCCCAATAGGACATCCTAGTGTTCCCTCTAAACTTGGCTTGTAGATTAGTATAATGTCTTTGATTACTTGTCCGAGTAAAAGGGGTTTTATGCACGTGCTTAATAAACTTGATGATTATATGTGATTGACATTGCTATGATCCCTGTCACTTATGATCCTATGGAGGGCGTATATGTTGATGTTGTGGGTTCACACCCGATGTACAAGTACCCTGATGGATAGGTACACATGGGGAGATGATTAGTTTGGACCTCCATGGGGCTAAAATCCCACCAGATGGATGTTGAGACCCCAACAGAGGGCATAGATAGATCAAAGGATTGCATCAGAGAGAGAGGATGACGTTTCACCAGGAGAGGCCTAGAAGGTCTAGACCCAGGGGTATTGTGCCCTTTCCATCATGATTTAGGCCTTGGAAGACCCATGATGTCACCCAGGTCACCAATGACATCATCCAACATTTTTGGAGGTTTTGGAGGTAGTTGTGTTCCAAGTGGCATGTGTGGCAGGCTCTTGAGGCCTAAGAAGGCCTAATGTTTTTCTCCAGGAGGCCAACGTTGTCCAAAAAGGGCCTAACGTCACCCTAAATGGGCATGAAATCACCTTAGCAGCTTGATTTAGGGTTTAATTATGAAATTTAATGTAAAAACTGGTTATTATTTGTAATTGGCCATGTCGGCCTTTTTGACCTAATTTTGGTCTTTGGTATTGATAAATAAGGGGAAAGTGCCTCTTATTTTTTATCATCTTTCACTCACACTTGTGAGGTCTGAAATTTCTTCCCTAGTTAGGGTTTTATGACTGAAATTTAGTGCGCACTTGTTGAAGGAAGGCTATTCTTGGTGTTTTTTTGGCATTTTCTTGGTGGAATGTTTACAACTAGGTAATGTGCTAGATTATTCTTGGTGAATGTAAGAAAAATTATGCAATTCTTATTTCTTTTGAATGGTTATAATATCTTTACTTTTCATTTTTCTAAAGATTATGAAATTTCTAGCCTAAAACCCTAGGAGATTAAGAACATGTTATTGTCCTTATCTCAATTTTTATCCACCTACTAGATTGTGCCAATGAGTCATTTTTCTTGAAGCCATTGCCAAGGGCCTTGCTATTGCAACACCCTAGAACTTATTGCTTCATTTTAGCTGTCACTTGCTTTTTTCATTTGAGTTAAATAGGGAGGAATATATACTAAGGCCTAGGGTTACCTACCCCTTAGTAGTCATTTTCCTCTAGGATTTGGTGGTTGAAGCATTGGATTACCAACACTTCATCCATCAAATCCTCTTGTCTTTGGCTCTCCCATTATCATCCCGCTCCTTCAACATTTGCAGCCACTTTATTGACTACATTTTCCCTAAGAAATCACTAGTCTAAGACCTCCATTGAGTTTTTAAAACCTTCAAAACCTATTCTTCAAACAACCTACTAACACTTTCTAACCCTAGAGTATCTTTATCTACTAACCTACTTGTTTTTTTTATTAAAGTAAGTCTCATCCATTTAATGTAGCATTGAAATCTCATAAAGAAATAATAAAGGATGAATTATAGTTTGTCTTATATGCTACTATCAAATGCTAATGACATGACTTCAATGATTAATGGTTTTTATTCATTTTCAAGATAGTCTTAAGACAATTTATATGAATTATTTCTCTATAAACATTGTTGTTATAAGATTTTTGTTTACTTCATTATATTCAGAAAATTGCTTTGTTTAAGAAATTCAATGGTTTTATGAAGTGATAACTAGCAAGTGCTCTTGCAAATATATAGGTTTCTTCTTGCTTTGTTCTAGGCAGGTACACTTATAGCATGTTATATCTTAATTTGTTACTTAACCATACTTTCTGATCAGTGGTGACTTGTAAGAGGGGACCTTTTACCTAGCTACTTTCCCTTTACCTTTTCAAAACCCCAGGTCACCGGGGACGTCTCCCCTAGGCCTACCACCTTAAATATAAATAGACTTCTTATTGAGGTGGTAGTGATAGGATAGTCTTTAGTTACTCCAATTTTCTCTCCTTTTACCTTTTCTTCTATCAAAGTACAAATTGTTTGATAACAAGGCCCAGGGGGGAATGTCCTCAGGTTGACTAGTTCCCCTCTCCTTGAGTGGCTAGTCAATAAGTAAATATCCTCTTTGGTGGGGGTCACAGATTGACCCTCTAGCATAAATGCCTCTACATCTAGGTGCCAATACTCCACAAGAGAATTAAGCAGTCTAGGTTGTGTCCTCATGAATGGACATTGAAAAATATTCCATGGCCCATAATGTTTTAGTGCGGCAATGGCTGTAGGGTCCTCTTGGACCAAAACATCAATGTACTTCTGCTCCCTGATGGGTGTTCTATATGCACTAAATCCCTCAATTAAATTGTCAACCCTAGGTAAATAAACTTAGAGTTGTAGCACTATATGTGCCAAGGCAGAAAAGCTAGAGGAAGTATAGTCTAACTAAGGATATGGTCTATCTGAGGGATAATATACTTAAGAAAATACTATCAATGAGAAAACCCTATCAAGGAACTTGAACTATCTACACTAAGAAAATTTTAAACAATTGATCAATGGATTGTTCCTAAATAAGCAAATGAAAACCCTACTTTGAACAAGTTAACCTATTTAATCTAATGAGAAAAAAATAAGCCATCTATTTAATCTATTTAACTTAATGAGCAATAGCAACAATAAATTAATCTAATCAATCTATTCAAATTAATGAGCAACAAGTAAACAAACAAATAACTAACCTATTCACACTTATTCAACAAGTAAACTAATCAAAACTATTCAACAGGTAAATCAAAACTATTAAGCAAGTGAACTCTATTCTTAAGATAAAACTCATAATTACTTCTAATCTGCAAAGAAAATATTATCCTATTTAACTAAAGGCATGATGCCAATATTCAAAGATTAATCAACAACTATTGTTAAGCTACAATAACAAGAAACTTCAAATATGATGATTATGTCTTCGGTGTCTTATGACATCATGATGGCATCTAATGATTAGTGATAAATCAAGAGGAATAATTTCAATATTAACTTCTATGGAGAAATGAAAATGATGAATCAAGCAATATAATGAGAGCTTAGCCATCATAGAAGAAATATCAACTATCCTGAAAAATCCATGTGATATCTCAATTTATGCATTAATCATCAATAATAAGAAAATGCTATTATACTTAATTCAAATGCACTTTATGCTAACTTAAGAAAATTCATACGATTAGAAAATCATAACTAAAACTTAACTCAAACTCAAACTTCTATTTAGAATTTCAATTTAAATCTAGAATGGAAATTTCATAAAATAAACTAAGCTAATCCTATTATTAACAATTTAAATTGCAAGTTTTTTTTTGTTTGTGAATTTGTGCGGGACCTGTTGGCTACGCGATTAACCTATGGCTTGACAAACTGCGACTCAGGGGCATCTCAGCTGTCAAAATCACCCGGGGATCACACCCGGCCTGAGCCACACCAACCCTTAACATGGTTGAATTTTTTTGTCCCCGCAGGTTTCGAACCGGTGACTTTAACATCACGGAGTGGCTTAACAACACACTCTGTCACCGACTGTCCTACACCTTGGGGACGTAAAAATTTGAAGGACATGGGGGTGGGCTTTGATCCACTTATGTGTGCACAGGTCACAATACCATTTAATATGGTATCTCTGGGTGCAACCACACGTTCGACCACTACCTCAAGGTGTCCCCATGGCTCCAGGTAAAGCCCTCATGAGAATTGAACCTTGCCCAATAGTGAAAAACTCCTCGCTTTCCACCATTGGATCCAACCCCTTTAGGCTCAATTTAAATTGCAATTTAAAATTCTTATAGAAACATAATTTAAATTCTATTTCTACCTCAATATACTAAAAAAAAATTGATAAGAAAACTAGATAAGAAAATTGAGAATTAAAATCAAAACTAGCAACTATTCATCCATCAAACGCTTCCAAAGAAACTTTGTACTCTGTGGTAAATGAATACTCTATTTTAACCTGTAGAAATTCAAATTAGCATTTAACACACAACAAAGCTAGTAGCTAAGATTGCAAGCTATTTAATAATAATTAAAATGACACAACATATTAACAACTGTCTCAAGCAACCTACAAAAAGGAAATTTAGACAATTAAATGATGAACAACAAACACACAACATGTAAAATGATAAAAACACATATAACATAAAATGAATGAAATGATTATTGCACAACTGAAATATACAAGATATCTATCTAACAATTCACCCAGACCACTGGTGGGCATCCCAACAGGTCATGGCTACTCCTCAACAACAAATCATGAGCTAGATCAACATGGTTCTGGTCATTAAATAAAAAATGCAGTCTATCACAAGTTTGTGGAAATGTCTTGAATTACACAACAAAACAATTCTAACAATTCTTGACACTTTGTCTGACCAGTACTGTGGTATTTATAATAGTTACAATTCGAGAGGTCGACCACTGGAAGGTCGACCTCCTCTAAAAATGGTGAATTCCATTAAATATGCTATAACTTCCTTTGGCTTATAGAAACTGAACGAGACACTCAACGATCAACATAATGGATTTATCTGAGATGTCAAGAGCTCAATATTTGGAGGCCATGAGGGTGAACAAAACCCATGTCGTCAATTCTCCCAGCACAGGTTGTCGATATAACAACCGCCAACTCACCCAGGCTCCTAGTGTTGGATGCAGTGTCGAACACAATGTCGGATGAAGTATCGGAAGTGGTGTCGGATGGAGTATTGGACGAGCTACTGGACGGAAAAATGCCTTGCGAATTTTCCCTGTGACACACAGATCACACATTAGCTTCTCATAATCATTAAATCGAACTGAATTAAACTCAAAACCATCACAAAGCATCAATTGCACATACCTGGTATAAAGCTATGATGATTTGATATAAAATCCTTCAAAACTTCTTCAAAATAGTTAAATACACATATAATACCGGTCAAAAAGGATTTAATCAACATCATTAATTAACCAAATCATGAGCCCAACACCATGTTTCATGGAAAAGTGGATGGGAGTTAGTACTTACATTTTTATTTTTCAAAAATTTCAAAGGTGTACATGGGTTGTTTCATACAAAGTTGTGTATGTACGTGGGCTGGTGGTTTTGTGCCTGAGTACATACACAGGATATTCTTGGAAAACCTACGTACATGTAGGGCCTCTCTTTTTAGGAGAGTGTGCCCCCTCAAAACCTAAAATTAATGCATAAAAAATGAATTGGAATGCAAGAGGGAGAGATTTATACTTACTTGGTCTAAGTAGAAGGTCGTTTCATCCACTGAAGCTCCCATAATCAACTCTTTTAGCGAAGGGATTTTTTCACCTTTTGGTTTATTTTCAAATTTTAATGGTCAAAATGAGCTTCTATTTATAGAATTTTTTGGCCCCTTTTCCCCCCTTTTGACCCCCTTTGTCATTCTTCCTAGCTTGGTGATCACTTGATTCTGTTTCTAAGTTTCTTATTGGACATTCCAGTACTCTTTTCCTTTTGGTTTGGTAATTTTTTGGGATGAATCACTTGTTGGTATCCTTTGGTAAAGGTCATTTTTCCAACTTTTTGCATATAAGTTAGGATTTCATTTCCACTTTCTACATCTTGTTCCCTTTTTCTCTTTTCCATAGGATCGACCCCACCGAAGTGTGACACAAAACCTTCATTGCTGCTCTAGAAGTGTCATAATTAGGTGGTAGATCCTACCTTTACATGGATGCCCTAGGTAGATCCTTGTTTCATTTGGCATCTATGCTATCAGTAATGACTATAGGATTGGGATTCCTTGTTAGTCATATCATGATTACGAGTTAAAGCCTCATTTGTTTGACTCACCATGATCCTAGCACTTACCTTCAGGACTCCCAAATGACCATGCTTTGTTTTATTTCAAGCTCACTTTGAAATTCAAAAGAAACATCTAACGAGACTATTTTTATTCTTTTTGATCTCGTCTAGATTATCTGAGAAAAATATTCCCTTAGAGTCTTCTTTAAACACTTTTTAGACTCTCTAAAAATGGAAAGATTGCTGAGTGATCTTGTTTCCCTTCATGCTTGCCAAATTCAAATTTGAAGGCATATATGTTCGACAGTAGTTTACCCTTTTTTCGGTCTGGATGGCTAATTTCAAAAATAAAGGTATGCTCTAGGAACTTTGCTTTGCTAGAAGAATATTATCAGGCATAAGTTTAACCCTTTTCTGGGCTTGAGGGAACGAATCTTAGAAAAAGTAACATTCTCCTTGGTTTTGGTTTATCACCTTTTTCGGGCCTTGGAGATTACTTACGAAAAAGGAACCCCCCCCCCGGAGATTAGTTAAGATCTTTTCAAGCTCCCTAAAATCAAAAAGATCGTTGAGTGACCGTGTTCCTTCACACTTGTTAAATTGGCCCAGAAGAACATCTAATGGCATGAGTTTAACCCTTTTCTAGCATGTAGATTATAGCGTAAAAAGGTATGCATCGAGAGATTTGTCTCATCAAGAGAGTTCTCCTCATTTAATTTTATACTTTTTTAGGATAAGGGGGATAAACTCAAAAAAAGGTTGTGAGTCCATAGTTAATCTCTTTTCAGAATCCTTAAAATTGAAAATATTGTTGAGTGATATTGTCTTTGTCATACTCATTAAAATGGTTTTGAATAGACTTCTTTTCGATGCAAGTTTAACCCTTTTTTGAACTGACTATACTATCTCTGAAAAAGGTACTCCCTGGAGTCTTTTTTTTTGTTTCTTCAGACTCTCTAAACGTGAAAAAACTACTGATCTTACCTTCTTCGCGATCATAAAAATTAAATAGAAGGGTGTTGAGGAAAAGATAAGAAATTATCTTACTCAAGCATTTTCGGATCTTGCTTGGCTAATGCAAGATAGTCGGGAATGTTACCCTATGTTTATATCCTTCAAAAGTGTTTCCCAATCCACACGTATTAATTACAAGGGGTTGGGATGATTTTTTGAATAAAAGATTGTTGCAAAAATATAACATTTTTATACCATTTTCTAAATAATACATATGCAAAAAGTAAATGTGGAGACAAAAGAAAAAATACCAAGTCACATATCAACACAGAGGAGATAGAATAGAAATCGCTTATTTCATTCCAATAAATCAAAAGAATCATTCTCTTTACAAAAATACCTAAGGGAGTTTGGACCAAAGTCAGACTTAGATATCCTCGATGAAAACCATACAAAGGGACTCTGACAGGAAGTAAAAACAGAACTTTAAAATCTGGATCAACTTGCCACATAATGTTGCCCACTCGACTCTGCACAATATCCTTTCTCAGTCATGAAATTTAATTCATAAACTGATAAGTCTACACAAACTATCAAAGATAGATCAACACCTCTGAAAACAAGTGTCTGAATGAGGTAATTCAACTTTGAATCTTGTTGTCTACAATAGGACCCTGTTGTCATAAAATAGAATTAGGCTTTTAATGAATTGAAGAATGAATGAAAACTGAACTATCTCAATAAAACTCAAGAGCAAACCTTGGCATGCTTTCTCCTTCTATTCTCTCCTTTGTTCTTCCATCTCTTTTTTCTTTTAAGAATTCCAAATTAGTTTAAGTAGTTCAACTACTTCATTTAGTTAAGTTAACTAAAACTCAACTAATGTTTAGTTTAAGGGAAGAAATAATATAATAATATTAATAATAAGGGTATTTTAATAAATAATAACTAGTATGTGGGACCCCATGTGACTCCCTTTAGTTTCTTAACAAAATAAACATAGCTAGTCAATCAATGAAACACATCCCTCCTTGTGGCTCCCATAATCATTTCCATAATTTGAAAATTAAATATCAATAATATTTTAAATCATATCCAAACATATAATATCCAGAATATCCAAAAATAGTATGTTGTCCAAAACCTTCAACAGTCCATTGTTCTCAATAAAACAATAATAAAGTATAATAAAAAACTATATTTGCCACTTTGAGAGGCAATTTTCCCTTTTTTGCTACTATCCCCCTTTGACTTTCCTAAATCTGCCTTAGGTTGTGTAGAGCCTTGAGGCTTGATCTCACTGATGACATGAGAACAATCATCTTTCAACTGCATGCGATATGAAATAGATTTGGTTGAATCACTTGAGGGAGATGAGGGGCAACAACAACTTTTCCTTTGTCATGCGTGTGGTGGGCTTCTATTTTGAGTCTTTTGCTTGTGTGGGAGGACTGTACAAGTGAGTGTGCAGGGGAAATCTAGACATATGGGTTAATAGGTTGAGGAGGAGTAGATAAAGGCAAATTTGGCCAACCATGATGGTGGGATACTATTGGGTGAACAATCTCCTACCATCCATCATTCTCGGGAACTTTAGATTGCATTGAAACATGAGGGGGCACAGGGATACCCGGGACATGCTGGGGTTGAAAAGGAGGCCTCTTCGGTCTAGTTTGGACTACCCTGTGTCTAATATAATTGAAAAATCTAGCTTGGAAGAGTTGGTTTAACTCCTGAGGATATGCATCAAAATGTATTGAGAATATTGGCCTTCTAGGCCCTCTGTTCCAATTCCCTCTACCCCTATTATTTCGGCCATGACTTTCTCTACTGAAGAAGCTCATGTTGTATGCAACATTTATTATAAACTAGATTCTTAAACAAACCATACATGAAATCTCTTAATATGAAACAAAGTTTGGATCAACAATCACATCAGACCCATGCAATCCAATCCATAAAATTCATTCACTAATTGTCAATGAAAAGCGAGTGAATTAGGGTTTTGGGATATCTAAGGGGATTGTATTGAGCGAAAAAGTGAGAAAACAAAAGGGAGTTAGAACACAATTACTGCTCAACAATTCATTCAACAATTGACTGTGTAACAATAACCAAATCATATCAGTTGTGATCCATCTCTCTGTTATTTATTAATCATTGTAATATAGAGTTTTAATTTAGTTTTAAGAACGGGGCATGCAAAATGAATATGGGATTATGAGGGGATTTGTATTGAGAGAAAAAGTGAGAAAATGGCAGGGAATTTGATGGATATTGTTCATAAAATAAATTAAATAAATCAACAATCATAACTCTATCAAAATTAATCCAAAAAGAATCCACTTCCAAGACCAACATTCAATGTTCCTCAATTGTATACAAAATTGCTTGTTGTTTCAATAATTAAATTTCCCATAATTACTTAATTTATAACAGTCTGTGCAATTATAACCTATAGATTTTTTTCCATTCAACAATACCGTTATTAAAACGTTGATCCCTTATTCTTTTTGAAAATAATCAAAACATGCATAGAAATATGCTCAACATTTTATCATTGATAATCAATAATGCACCACGATAAACAATCAACAATCATTATTCATCAATTACAATCACACCCGATTTAAATGTACACAGGTGTCTTTTCAAAAAGGTGGACACACTTAAAAGTCTTCTTGATCATACACAGGTATTCAATCATATCAATCAACAAAATATTGAATTGATAACAATAGTGAACCCAAACATAAACCCCGATTTTGATCTTAGCATACATAACTTCCCTTTTAAACAATTGGTAGTCTGCACGATGATTCCAATATAGCTATATCATATATGAAGATAATAGAACTAAACTGACACACATGCATCCTTTTAACTTTCCAAAACCCTGACCGGGCTTAGTAAAATTCACAGAGGTGTCTTATTATGCAATCAAGACCACGCTGGATAAAACACAATGATTGAAACCATAATGAATAGAAAGACATCTCTCTATTGTATGCAACCATTTCTTCCCTTTTTTTAATTTGTTTAAACAATTTCATCATAGAAGGACCTCATAGATATTCTAACAAAAGGTATGGGTTTATAAATGAGAGAGCATGTCTCCTTAAAATTCCACAATCATTAACTGATAAACTGACACTTGACAAACGTTAGAATGTGCCCGAGGAGAGCAGAGATAGTCAGAGTCAGAGTCAGCTCTGTAAAAATTAAATGCAAGGAGGAAACACAAACTTGTTTATATTTTTAAACAAAAACACAGAGAGTTGACGATATTGCAATACTTATATCCATTTCACCATCGATTAACAACCACAGGACCATAAAAAACAATTTTAAAAATGAAACAATAGTGAGCCACACAATCCTTCGACTTATTACTCCAAGCCCTTGATGGAACCAATAGTTAACACCCAAGCAGAGACAAAGTAAATTCGAGTAAAATAACCCAGTGCAAACAGGTTCTTCTAACACTTGCAGAGAAGAGACAGGGGTTAACTTAATAGTGGTGGTTATCCAAACCTAGTGAGACAATGTCTCTTCCCAATCACCCAGGAGGTTAATAACTTTTGAAAGCAACAACAGTGAGGACACACACATTCTTGTGAAATAACGCCAAGATACAACTTGTATCAATCCAATACCCACACAGGTCTATATTAACATTTGGGGCCAACCAAGACTAGATATTGGGACTCTTTTAGTGAAAATATAGTACGAATGGGCTACCAACCACAACTTAAGGTTTGAAGAAAAGAACACACAACTACTGGAAATTTATCTACAGTTGGGTAAGGATTACCACAACAACCGAGAGGTAAGAAAGTTAACAGACAGTGATACACACAACAAAAACCCTCAATCATCAAACGCAGAGCCTTATTGCACCACTGTCACTTATTATTCCACATAGACCCATCATAAAACCACACTGACCGAGAAAAAAGTCAACGCACAACTTAATAATACCCATTCCTTTTCTTGCAATTTCCAACATGTTACAATCATCACAGAGAGCCATAACACCAGATTTACACATAGTCGAAAATATCAAGAAAACACAAAATCCAAGCATGAATGAGCCACCATTTGGTTCATAAAACAGAGAATACTTCATCAATGGAGAGAAAATAATAATACTTGTGGGAAAAACTCTTAAATGATGAGTTGGTTGAGATTTCCCTTCCAAAAAAACTAAAAACACGGAGCTTCACAACCAATAGAGCAGAATTGCAAAATTGGAACAATGCTAGGGTGATAGGGAAGGTTTGGAGTGACATGCAGTAAATGCATGTCACTTCCATCACCTGGGCCCATTCAATTCGAAGTACAAGACATCCCAATAATCATAACATCCACCAATAAATAAAACCATATAATTAATGCATAATCAATGCCAAACCATCGTATGATTTTTTACCATATCTATTTCATAGTGCGCCACCCAAGATATTTCATACGTTAACATTTTCCATATCTCCACACAATAATCCATGTCAACATTGCTATATGTGCCTCCAATTAAATTTAATGAAATTTTCATAGTCCATTAACCAAACCATAGTATAATAGTTAGGACTAACACTTAATTCTTTCATTCGAAATTTTCATATAGTCTGTTATCATAGCTCAAGGATTAATACATAGTTTTTTTCCTTTTGTTTGAACTATAGAACCTTTCCATAATTTCCTTTTGTTTTTATCATGCTACCATTAAGTATCCCTTGCATATATGTGGACAAGTAATCAACATAAGAATTAGTAACAAGGTTATAACATAACAATTGTAAACAACATGATCTGTATACCCATAGAAATTGTTATGTGTCACAAATGATTACCAATAGCATGCATTAACCACTCATTATCATGCCAAATGAAACCAAGATTGCATCATAAAAATGTAGGAATGTGTAGGCAACATCATAACAACGGAAAAATATGTGTCATAATTCTATCTTTGCACCTCTAATCTACAAGGGGGTCCCACCTACTAGTATTATATTATATCATAATTACATAATAACTCTTTAGAAATACTTTGTTGGTGGAATTGATTGTTAAGATTTTAATCGTCAACAAACTGGAAAATCCACAGGGAAATATGTTTCCAATAGATTAAGAACTCATAATGTTTGATTTCTTAGACCAAGTAACATTAGATCAAGAAGATGTAAATCAGAACGATTATGCAACAGGGGGAAGTGAGCGGATTTAATGGAAAGATGACTGAGAATTTGGGAATAACTTATGGAAAGTGTTAAGTATGAGGGGTTTATCCCTGTAAGCATAATCATTCAACTAAAACATTTTCTTGACTTCAAGGAGAATTTTTTTCTGAATTTCTCTTTTGAATCTTGAAATGTATGAAAGAAAAGGAAAGCAGAAGAGGGATAAAACCAAATATCTTATAAAACAACAGTTGAAGCAGATAACAATTTCAATGATTCTTTTAAGGGGAACATCATGACAGTTGTGTAACTCAATTGTTGTTGATTAAAAATACTTTGCAGAAGCGTCATTATGGCAAGACTGGTCCAACATTTTATTTTGACAAGAAAAGAAGTCAAAAGAAACAAAAAACAAGAAAAGTCCTAGTAGAAATGAAACAACAAAATTGAAATAAGAGAAATGACAAAAATGTAAAAACAAAAATGAAAACTACTATAATATAGAAAAAATTCCATACAATGTTAAGCCTTTCAAGTTGGTTCCATGTAACATTTTAAGTGGAACCGTTAGTGCTGTAGGAAAACAATCACTCTTGTAAGTCCTTTAGAATGTAAGAATTTGCACCCAGGACAAAAGCGATCTTAAAAGGACCCAACCACAAATTTTGAAAATTTGAATGCCTTCCTCTATCAGCATGAGCTGAATCCCACAACAATACATTCTCATTAAATTTAAATTTGATAGCCTTGACACTTTTGTTGAAATATTTTTTAACAATTTGTTGTCTTCTCTTTATATTATCCAAGGAAAACGTCCTTTGCTCCTCTAAAGCCAAAAGTGCACTCATTATTTTAGAAACATAATAAAAATTCAATTCTTTGACCTGTAGCATTAACCTTAAAGAGTAAAGTTCCAGCTAAGTAGGAAAAATGGCTTCTCGACCATAAAAAGATGGAAAGGAGTGCAACGAGTACTCACCTTGGTGGTAGTGTGATCTGCCCAAAGGGCGTAAGTGAGGAGAGTGTGCCATTGACGAGCCTTATCTTCAATGAGTCTCTTGATAATTTTTACTAGATTCTTATTGGTAGAATCAGCCTACCCATTACCTTGGGGATAATAAGTTGATGAGGTAAAATGTTTAACGTCCAACTTAGATAAAAATTGGGTCATCTTAGCATAAAAATAAAAGAAGGATCATTTTCTATAATGATTTCCAAAGGAAGACCAAATCTGGAAAAAATATTAATTTCAAGGAAAGAAATCACCTGCTCATGCTGTGAATGCTTAAGCGGGACAACTTCAGTCCATTTTGTAAAATAGTATGTGGTTGTCAAGATAAAGACTTGTCCTATTGAATATGGAGGATTAATAGGACCAATAAATTCCAAAACCCATTTTGAAAATGCAAAGTCAAGGAGGATAGGATGTAGATGCATAGTAGAAATACGTTCTTACCCAACAAATTTCTGGCACTTGTCGCAAGATCTTGAAAAATTATAAGAATCACGAAAGATTGAAGGCTAATAATACCCTTTCCTGATAATATTGAAAGCAATTGTTTTAGTAGAAAAGTGACCTCCTACATGGATAAAAAAATTTGAAGAACCATGAATCTCTTGCAACACTTTTTGTGCTTCCTCATTGTTCACACAATGAAGCAACATACCATAGGGATATCCTCTAAACAAGAAGTCTCCTATAATGACGTATCTAGCAGATTCGAGATAGAGCCTTCTTCTTTGATGGGTATCTAAGTGATACATACACCTTTCGATTTTGTAAATAATGAACCATATATTTATACCAAGGATGTTCACACATAGTAAGGATTTGATTGTCAATGTAGAACAATGCTGGTAGAGAGATATCTTGTTCATCTATTTCTTCACTCATTTCAACATGTTGAGCTAAGTGAAGGGCTAAGTCATGTCCCTTGATAGTTTTAAAAGTCATGATATTTATATCATGCTCTTGAATCTTGGCAAGCCAATGTGAAAGCTTCTTTGAAATATAAGTCAGTGAGAGTAAAAATTTGACAACAGGTAAAGGGACTTTTACCAACGTATGCTTACCTAAGATGAAGTGGCAAAATTTTTCAACAACTTTAACCAGAGAAAAAGCATTCTTTTCAATAAAAGAATATTTAAACTCATTATCAGACAAGCTTTGACTCATGTAAGCCACTGGTTTTTCATTATCTTGGTCATCACATTAAAGGAGGATGGAAGAAACTGCTTCCTCTATGACATTAGTATATATCATGAATTCTTTCTCAAAATTTGGCTTCTTTCTTGATCCCTACAAAATCATTTTCGACATCATCTATCCAAGAAAAATAATGATTTTTATTAAGGAGATTCTAAATTGGCTTGACCATCATAGAAAAATCAGGAACAAACCTACAGATGAAGTTAATAACACCCATGAAAGCTTTAACCTCCTTCTTGGAAGTAGGAGAAGGAAGATTTAACAGTAATCCTTTTGGTATCAATGCTTATTCCTGGATCCAATATAATGTGTCCAAGGAGCTTGCCCTTGGTAATGCCAAAAATAGACTTGGAAGGATTTAAAGAAATGCCAAATTTTTTGCATCGCATTAAAATATTTATAAGATGATCGAAATGATCTGATTAGTTTTTAGAATACATAGTTAAGTCATCAAGATAAATCTAAATAATTTTACTAATCAAATTGTCAAAAGCTATTTGCATAGCTCTTTCAAAAGTAGCACCTAAATTAAATAATCCAAAAGGAATACGTTCATAAGAAAAAGTTTCCGAATGGATAATAAAAGTGGTTTTATATTTATCTTCCCTTTTTACCTTGATTTGATTATAACCATAAAAACCATCAAGTAAAGAAATCATATGTGACCCTGCAACTTGCTGCAAAATCATTTCCATATTAGGGAGAGGAAAATGGTCTTTAATGTTGGCCCTATTCAATGCATAATCTGATTCAACCTGTTGATTTCCGAACGAGAACCAAACTAGAAACCCACTCAGAATACTTAACAGGGAAAATTATCCTAGTGTTCAAGAGTTTTTCCAACTCCTTCTGAATAGTTGCTTTTAGTGAAGGGTCAATGGGTCTCTGTTTTTTCCTAACTGGTTTTATTCCTTCCTTTATAGGTATGGCATGTTGTATAATAATAGGATAAAAACCAAGAAGATCCTCATAATACCAAGCAAAAAAATCTTGAAATTCACCAAGTAGCTTAGCGAACTTCAGTTTTTCTTCTTCATAACATTGGGCACCCATTTTAACATTCTTTGAAGAATCGAGTGTGCCAATTTTCAAGGAAATGGTTTCACCCACTTTCCTTTTAGACTCCTCTTCTTTGTGTTTTTCTTTGTTTCCTACATCACTCAATGAAAATGAACTTTCTAGAGGAGTCAATCCTTTAGGAATTTTTCTAACTTCCATTGATATAATTTACTTAGGCTAATAAGGTTCATTTTGGATGAAAGAATAGATGCTCTCATCACTAGGGAAGACTTTCCATGAATCTAAGTTTTTCAGGATATGCAGATGATACAGAAATTGAAAGGTGCAATCAGGTCTTTGTGGCAGAAGTTGTCAAGTAGGAGAGGCTGCAACCTGCCAACCATTAAGTTCAATTCCCTTTTAACATGAGTGATGTTGAAAGATAGTAAGCTCGAGATAAGTTCCCAAATAGTTTGGGTGTAACGTTTCATTTACTTGTTTCTAGGAGTGTATATATTACGTACAATGTTTACAACAAGTTCAGAATACCCAAAAACTGTAAGGTGACCACAACCCAGATTATAGGCATTTTCAATGCCTAGCAGTAATGCTTCAAATTTAGTGACATTTTTTGTTCAAGAAAAATCTAACCTATAGGAAAAGTTATGAATTTTATCCACAGGAGAGTACAAGATAATACCAACTATGTTTCCTTCATTGGATCATGAACCATCAAAGTGCATATGACACATCCCATCTTCTATGTTGATTTTTTCCAAAGGAGTGTTTTCCTCCTCAGAAAAGATGGAGTACACTCCTAGGTCTTCCTTGATATAATTCACATTAGGCTATGGGATTCTTTCTATGTAATGTGAAATTCTCCCCTCCCTTAGAACTATGATGTTTTTACCATTCTGAGGAGCGTATAAGTGTGTCCTGTCGAGTTAGAGGTATCCACCCATCAAATCTTTCCAATCTCTTCCTAATATGATTGAGTA
Organism: Picea glauca; assembly: GCA_000966675.3. Lineage (NCBI taxonomy): Eukaryota > Viridiplantae > Streptophyta > Pinopsida > Pinales > Pinaceae > Picea > Picea glauca. The sequence continues at coordinate 292,391 of JZKD02S2392039.1, read as the reverse complement.
ATTACTTACTGGCATATCAATTACCTAAATATTAAGGGTTGTCCTTATTTGAATATGCGCGCACAAAACCAAGGTCACATCCTTGATTTCACCTATAGTCATTTGTTATAAACTATTATAAGAGAGCATGCTTCTGGCATTTTCATTTGTACAAGACAAGCCTAGCTCTTCCATAATAAATTTTGACATTACACTTGAGCCCGAACCTCCGTCAATGAGACAACAATGGGCATTCTTATCCATAATATTTATAGAAATAAAAAAACAAGGGGTTTCTTACAGGGTATCTAAATTTATGTACACCTACTTTATTTATAGATGAATCCTCTTCATCTACCTCTTCAAAGAGGTTGTCTACAATGGAAGATTTTCCTTCCATGAAATTTTTCAGATGCTTTTGTTGCTTAGAGATGACAACCATGTCCAGGAGGGTAGAATATGCTTTAATGTTGGCCAACTTATTTAGAATGTTCTATTTTGAAAAGGGAAGAGGGGAGGTAGTTACTTGACTGTCAGGATCCTTAGAAACCTGAACAATAAAATTTGGTGAAGATGATATTGGGCTTGAATAAGTGCGAGGAGGATCATATTTTCCTTTTGGAGAATAGGATTTATTCCTAGTATTTATGATCATGACATCCTCTGGCTCTATAAAGTCTAGGAAAACAATGGTATTTTTAGGTCTCTTGCCAAATATTTTATCTTTGGCACTCTTCTTTACTTCACATGTACTTTCCTTATGGTGTTCCTTGTAAATGTTACACCAACTACGAGGCATGATAGCTTTAGGTTGAAATTTATTTTCATTAAGATTATTTAAATGTGGTGAAGAATAAGATGAGGCCCCAAGGGTAAGAGAGGGGATATTTCCTTTCTGCTCATATGATATCATTCAATTGTTCATGTCTTGTACAAGTTGTAAGAGGGAGGACATATCCGTCTGTTTAACTGAGTCTCCCTTTGGAAGACTTGTTATTTCAATTTGTTCTTCATACTCTAAACAAGTATGCATAGCGGAACCAAGGTTATCAATGGCCTTTTCCTCAATGCTATGACGATAGGGGGAAGATAATGCATTATAATAATGCATGAAAATGTCTTGGTTCTGAGGGAGAATGAGTTCATGGATTTGGTTGTATAATTTAGTGAAATGTAAGTTGAAAGACTTGATATTTTCACTATCTTTATAAGCGATGTTATTGTACTCTCGTAACTTCTCGGCTAGGCTTTTGGATTCCCCATAGGTATATTTGAACCAATATACTAACTTCTCCCAAGTAGAAAGAATCTTTGGAGGAAGGTCAAAGAAATTAGTTGCATCCTTTGCTTCAAAAAAATTAACAAATAAGCACATAAAAGTGTCATTATCATTGGATTCTATGTTATGATAGGAATTTGAAAATTCCACCAAGTGTTCATTAGTAGTGATTGTTTTATTCCCAGAAAACTTAGGGAGATTCTCTTTGAATTTAGGAAGAGGATGAGTGGCAGGTGCTAAATTTAGTGGAGATGAAACATGCCACAGAGTAGTACTAGCATCTTCCTCAAATTGGAAGAGACCAAACTTTTAAATGACCTTGGTGATGTTTGTATTTGATTGGACCAGAATTGGATGGATATCTAAGCTAGAAATCACTGATGAGGTTGAAGGATGAGATGAAGAAGAACCTCCAGTTCCACCAAAAGAACTGAAACCACCACTAGATGCCATTTTGTGAACGATAGGTAAGGGAGAGAAAGAAGAACTGGCTAAATCAAACAAAGTTCTCCTTAGAGTTCTATTTTGGGTTGATAAAACAATGTTTCTTCTTCATATTTCAGCAATAGGATTAATCTTAGGTGACAAACCTCTTCTTCTCCTAGAGATACGAGGGTTTAAGGACATGAAAAGAAGAACAAAATTGTAGGAAAAAGAAATCTAAAGATGATTCCTAAGTTGTCTTTGCCTTGCTTCCCAACGTTCTTGGACACTTATGTCTTGGTCAACTACTACCCATGATCGTTCAAGCTCAAACCAGGTATTAACAGTCTCTAAGATAGTATTAAACAATTTTAAAGCAATGCCGGTCTGATTTTTAAGACAAGGCTCAATATTGGGTTGCCTTGCAATAGGTACATTCATGGAAAAATGAAACAATCAAAGAAAAGATATCATAAATAAAAATATATTCAATGAAATTCAAGCATATAATCCACTAGAGAGATATTGAAGATCTCCCCAGTATGTTCGCCGAATAAATGTTGAGGAAAATATATGAAATTATCTTACTCAAGAATTTTTGGATCTTGCTTGGCTAATGCAATATAGTCAGTAATGTTACACTATGTTTGTAGCCTTCAAAAGTGTTTCCTAGTCCACAAGTATTAATTACAAAGGGGTTAGGCAGTTTTTTTGAATAAAAGATTATTGCAAAAATATAACATTTTTATACCATTTTTTGAATAATACAAATGAAAAAAGTAAATGTGGAGACAAAATAAAAAATACCAAGTCACATATCAACACAGATGAGATAGAATAGAAATCACTTATTTCATTCCAAGAAATCAAAATAATCGTTCTCTTTACAAAAACCCCGAGGGAGTTTGGACAAATTCAAACTTAGATATCCCCAATGAAAACCATACAAAAGGACTCTGACAGGATGTAAGCACTAAACTTTAAAATATGTATCATCTTGCCACAGATTGTTTCCCACTCGACTCTGCACAATATCATTTATCAGTCACGAAATTTAATTCATAAACAAACAAGTCTACACAGACTATCAAAGATAAATCAACACCTCTGAAAACAAGTGTCTAAATGATGTAATTCAACTTTTAATCTTGTTGTATACAATAGGACCATGCTGTCATAAAAAGGAATTAGGCTTTTAATGAATTGAAGAATGAATGAAAACTGAACTATCTCAATAAAACTCAAGAGAAAACCTTAGTATGGTTTCTCCTTGTATTCTCTCCTTTGTTCTTCCTTCTATTTTGGATTTTAAGCATTCCAAATTAGTTGAAGTATATCAACTACTTCATTTAGTTAAGTTAGCTAAAACTCAACTAAATTTTAGTTTAGGGGAAGAATTAATATAATAATAATAATAATAATAATAATAAGGGTATTTTAATAAATAATAACTAGTAGGTGGGACCCCTTGTGACTCCCTTTAGTTTCTTAACAAAAATAAATATAGTTAGTCAATCAATTAAACACATCCCTCATTGTGGCTCCCATAATCATTTCCCTAATTTTAAAATGAAATATCAATGATATTTTAAATCATATCCAAACATATAATATCCAAAAATAGTATGATGTCCAAAACCTTCAGCAGTCCACTGTTCTCAATAAAACAATAATAAAGTATAATTAAAAATCATATTTTCCACTTTGAGAGACAATTTTCCCTTTGTTATTGTTATCCCCCTTTGAATTTCTCTGTTCACAATCTTTCCGACAAATAAAAGATCACCTTCACACTCCATAAATCTCTCCCTCATTCCAAACATTGGTGGGAAATCTACTAGTAGTAAATTTCCACAGAGGAGTCTGGAATATATGGGGCCGATCCCACTTGGAATTCTTTTGTGTATGCAGTAAAAGAATAGTATTACCCTGTTGGAAAATATGAGGACCAGTACATGAGATGGACCACACTGCGGCAAGAGAGGGGCCAAACATTTCCAGAGTTCACCAATACCTTCCATACCTTGTGAACCAAGCTAGGTATACAGGACTCTAAGCGACATTTGGTTCTTAAATACCGTGGGGCTCTACACAGATACATCCAGACTAAAATGAATTTTTTGGACATCTCATCACTCGGTGTTGCTTATCGATATGTTGTTAAAATCGAGCAGAAATTTAAGCACCAGGACAAATGGGATTTCAGATCTGTAAATCTGTAACAACCAAAGTATGACAAAGACAGCCCTAACAAACAATCTCCTAAAAATCAGTCCAAGACATAGGAAAAGAAGAGTCACGGGAAGATAAAGAAGGACACCGGAAAATGGTGTGATTTCCACAAAAGCCCCTGGCACAACACCAATGAATATTGCTTAAAATAGTCATTGGTGGTCGAGATCAAAGACAAGAAACCGAACCCTGATTCTGAATCTGATTCTGAAAACACTGGTAAAAGACAAATCATCGACGCAGACCCCACTGCTATTGTCACGACCGCAACAATTCAACCAGAAGAACCAACAGATTCAAAAGAGGGGGAGCAATTTTTTCATTCACAGATGTGGGTGAAGGGGAACCCACTGCATTTTATTGTTGATAGAGGAAGCCAGAAAAACCTCATCTCAGCAGAGGTCATCAAACAGTTGGGATTGTCGACAACACCACACCTGCAGCCATACAACATCGGGTGGCTTCAACAAGGACAATATCTCCATGTCAGCCAATAGTTTCGATTGTCATACGACATCCAACCCTTAAAGGATGAGGTATTATGTGATGTTGCCCCACTGGATGTCTATAATGTTCTCTTGGGCCAACCATATATGTGGAGACGCCATGTTGTTTATAAGTCTTGACCTGGTAGTGTCATTGTTACTTTGGGGGATCATCTCTACAGAACACCAGAGGTAGTTCCAACTATTGTTTCACCTAAAAAGTGTCGCAAGGTAGTATCTTATACTACAAAATTCGGCTTCTTCACAAGCTGTTCAAAAGGGGAACAGAAGGACACTGCAAGCACTACAACCTCGCCCCCTGCACTTTCTATTCAACAGAAGTAGGTTGACAAGGTTGCAGCAAAGTGAAAATATTCCTTCTGCACACCTTCCTCTCATGTATCTTGACTTGTTAAACAACCTCAACTTCAACAAGTTCATGATAGACTTCCACAAACTGAGCAGCGCGACGTCTCCAACAAGACAAACAACTCACCAAGATGCAGATTCAACAAACGCTTTTCCTTCTCCCCCAAGAACTCAATGCAATGGAGACCATTGCATCCTAAGGAGGGAGGATTAATCCAGGTGGATATCGGTGGCCACCCACCTTTTCCAACTGGCTCAAAACAACTTTCTGGTAATTTTACCAATTTACTATTTTTAGCAGGTTTTAACTTTCGGGGCCATTTTGAGGGCCTAAATGAAGGTTTTTCAAGATCAAGCTTCTCAATGATAGCTAAAGGCATGATTGAGCCCCAAAAATGAATCTTCTAGATGATACCTTTCCAACGAGCTATCATACGCCTAAAACAGAGATTGTATGCAAAAGTTACGACCCGAGAAAGTTGATGTACTAACTTACCCAAACATGGCCAACATGAATTTCGACGCTTCATCTCCTAGAGTTAGGTTTTTAGACGTCTAGGAATTTTGGAATTCCTGTTTATTGTAAAAAGGCCTCCAGTGCCTCATTGTAATCATCTTCTTGCGAATGCGAGTAGCTGTCACATCTCTTCTCAGAGATAAGCTGCCACCATTCGAGCGAGTCTTTCACTCTGTATTTTTACAGTCTCTGTACATTTCTTTCATTAATAAAAATCATGTATTAATGTATATCTGTGTTTATGGTTGCATCTCTGATATATTTCAGTTAAATTATTGGATATACAGGATATCTCTGTGCATTTATTTATTATATCTCTGCTCTCATTTCGTGCCAAAAATAATCTGGATCAATGGTATCAGATCAGACTGCTCTTGATCATTTTTTTCAGTGCATATCCCCAATGAGGTCCAAGTATAGCAAGTCGGGTATTGAGCTTGTCTCTCTTGAATACAATCGCTCTTTCACACATAAGAAACCCTCAATGGCGAAAGAAAAGAAAAATGATGGAGCAAACGATCCTATCAATCTGTTGCTTGAGCAAGATCTCATGCGACAGAGGGACGAAATGATGGAGAATTTTTCCCACATCCTTCAACACCTGTCGATAACAACAGACACATCTTCATCAAGTGGAAAATTTGGAGGCACCTTGCCTTTCAAGGTACAAGTTAATTTTGATATTCCTGTATTTGAAGGACAGATAGATGTTGAAGCCCTAGAAAAATGGTTAACTCTTCTAGAAGGTTATTTCTCTATCACAATTTTTCTGAAAAAGGAAAGATCACCTTCACACTCCTTAAATCTCTCCCTCATGTCAAACATTGGTGGGAAACTTACTGGGAGCAAAGTTCCACAGAGGAGTCTGGAATATATGAGGTCGATCCCACTTGGGATTCTTTTGTGGATGCGGTAAAAGAACAGTATTACCCTGTTGGCAACTATGAGGACCAGTACATGAGATGGACAACACTGTGGCAAGAGAGGGGCCAAGCCGTTCCAGAGTTCACCAATACCTTCCATACCTTGTGCACCAAGTTGTGTATATAGGACTCCGAGTGACATTTGGTTCTAAAATACCATGGGGCTCTACACAGATACATCTAGACTGAAATGGATTTTCTGGACATCTCATCACTCGGTGCTGCTTATCGATATGATGTTAAAATCTAGCAGAAATTTAAGCACCAGAACAAATGGGATTTTGGATCTATAAATCTGCAACAACTAAAGTATGACAAAGATATCCCTAACAAACAGTCTCCCAAAAACTATTCCAAGACACATGAAAAGAAGAGTCACGGGAAGATAAAGAAGGACACCAGAAAATGGTGCGAATTCCACAAAATCCCCTGGCACAACACGGATGAATGTCGCTCAAAAGAGTCATTGGTGGCTAAGGTCAAAGACAAGGAACCGAACCCTGATTTAGAATCTGATTCTGAAAACACTGGTAAAGTTCAGATCATCGATGCATACCCCACTACTATTGTCATGACTGCAACAATTCAACCAGAAGAACCAATAGATTCAAAAGAGGGCGAGTGCCTTTTTCATTCACAGATGTGGGTGAAGGGGAACCCGTTGCATTTTATTATTGATAGCGGAAGCTAGAAAAACCTCATATCAACAGAGGTCATTAAATAGTTGGGATTGTCGACAACACCACACCCGCAACCATACAACATCGGGTGTCTTCGGCAAGGGTGAGATCTCTGTGTCATCCAACAGTGTCGATTTTTATAAGACATCCAACCCTTAAAGGATGAGGTATTATGTGATGTTTCCCCACTGGATGTCTATGATGTTCTCTTGGGCCAACCATATATGTGGAGACACCATGATGTTTATGAGTCTGGACCCCATAGTGTCATTGTTACTTTGGGCGATCATCTCTACAAAATACTAGAGGTAGTTCCAACTATTGTTGAACCTAAAAAGTGTCACAAGGTAGTATCTCATACTGCAAAATTTAGCTTGTTCACAAGCTGTTCAAAAGGGGAATAGAAGGACATTGCAACCACTACAGCCTCTCCCCCTGCACCTTCTATTCAATAGAAGCAGGTCAAAAAGGTTGAAAAAAAGTGCAAAGATTCCTTCTGCACACCTTCCTCTCATGTATCTCAACTTGTTTAACAACCTCAACTTCAACAAGTTCATGACAGCCTTCCACAAACTGAGCAACACGACGTCTCCAGCAAGACAAGCAGCTCACCAAGATGCAGATTCAACAAAAGCTTTTTCTTCTCCCTTGGGAACTCAATGCAATTGAGACCATTGCTTCCTAAGGAGGGAGGATTGATCTAGGTGGATATCGGTGGCCACCCACCTTTTCCAACTGGCTCAAAACAACTTTGTGGCAATTTTGGAAATTTACTATTTTTAGCAGGTTTTAACTTCCGGGGCCATTTGGGCCTAAACAAATGTTTTTCAAGATCGAGATTCTCAATGACAGCTAAAGGCATGATTTATGCACCAAAATGAATCTCCTCGATGATACCTTTCCAACAAGCTATCATACGCCTAAAACGAAGTTCGTATGCAAAAGTTACGACCTCGGGAAGTTGATGTACTAACGTACCCAAACGGGGCCTACATGACTTTTGGCGCTTCATCTCCTAGGGTTAGGTTTTTGGATGTCTACGACTTTTGGCATTCCTTTTTATTGTAAAAGGGCCTCCAGTACCTCATTGTAATCATCTTCTTGAAAATGTGAGTAGTCAAACAGAGGTCGTCAAACAGTTGGGATTGTCGACAACACCACACCCGCAGCCATACAACATCGGGTGGCTTCGACAAGGACGAGATCTCCATGTCAGCCAACAGTGTCGATTGTCATACAACATCCAACCCTTAAAGGATGAGGTATTATGTGATGTTGCCCCACTGGATGTCTGTGATGTTCTATTGGACCAACCATATATGTGGAGACACCATGTTGTTTATAAGTCTTGACCCGGTAGTGTCATTGTTACTTTGGGGGATCATCTCTACAGAACACCAGAGGTAGTTCCAACTATTGTTTCACCTAAAAAGCGTCGCAAGGTAGTATCTTATACTACAAAATTCGGCTTCTTCACAAGTTGTTCAAAAGGGGAACAGAAGGACACTGCAAGCACTACAACCTCGCCCCCTGCACCTTCTATTCAACAGAAGCAGGTCGATAAGGTTGCAGCAAAGAGAAAATATTCCTTCTGCACACCTTCCTCTCATGTATATTAACTTGTTGAACAACCTCAACTTCAACAAGTTCATGACAGACTTCCACAAACTGAGCAGCGCGATGTCTCCAACAAGACAAACAGCTCACCAAGATGCAGATTCAACAAACGCTTTTCCTTCTCCCCCAAGAACTCAATGCAATGGATACCATTGCTTCCTAAGGAGGGAGGATTAATCCAGGTGGATATCGGTGGCCACCCACCTTTTCCAACTGGCTCAAAACAACTTTCTGGCAATTTTGACAATTTACTATTTTTAGCAGGTTTTAACTTTCGGGGCCATTTTGAGGGCCTAAATGAAGGTTTTCAAGATCAATATTCTCAATGATAGCTAAATGAATGATTGATCCCCCAAAATGAATCTTATAAATGATACCTTTCCAACGAGCTATCATACGCCTAAAAAAGAGATTGTATGCAAAAGTTACGACCTGAGGAAGTTGATGTACTAACTTACCCAAACATGGACAACATGACTTTCGGCGCTTCATCTCCTAGGGTTAGGTTTTTATATGTCTAGGAATTTTGGAATTCCTTTTTATTGTAAAAAGGCCTCCAGTGCCTCATTGTAATCATCTTTTTGTGAATGCGAGTAGCTGTCACATCTCTTCTCAGAGATAAGTTGCCACCATTCGAACGAGTCTTTCACTCTGTATTTTTACAATCTCTGTACACTTCTTTCATTAATTAAAATTGTGTATTACTGTATCTCTGTGTTTATGGTTGCATATTTGATATATTTCAGTTAAATTATTGGATATACAGGATATCTCTGTGCATTTCTTTATTATATCTCTGATCTCATTTCGTGCCAAAAATAATCTGGATCAATGGTATCAGATCAGACTGCTCTTGATCATTTTTTTCAGTGCATGTCCCCAATGAGGTCCAAGTATAGCAAGTCGGGTATTGAGCTTGTCTCTCTTGAATACAATCGCTCTTGCACACACAAGAAACCCTCAATGGCGAAAGAAAAGAAAAATGATGGAGCAGACGATCCTATCAATCTGTTGCTTGAGCAAGCTCTCATGCGACAGAGGGACGAAATGATGGAGAATTTTGCTCACATCCTTCAACACCTGCCGATAACAGCAGGCACATCTTCATCAAGCGGAAAATTTGGAGGCACCTCGCCTTTCAAGGTACAAGTTAATTTTGATATTCCTGTATTTGAAGGACAGATAGATGTTGAAGCCCTAGAAAAATGGTTAACTCTTCTAGAAGGTTATTTCTCTATCACAATTTTTCTGACAAAGAAAATATCACCTTCGCACTCCTTAAAGCTCTGCCTCATGTCAAACATTGGTGGGAAACTTACTGGGAGAAAACTTCCACAGAGGAGTATGTAATATATGAGGTCGATCCCAATTGGGATTCTTTTGTGGATGCGGTAAAAGAATAGTATTACCCTGTTGGAAACTATGAGGACCAGTACATGAGATGGACCACACTGTGGCAAGAGAGGGGCAAAGTAGTTCCAGAGTTCACCAATACCTTCCATACCTTGTGCACCAAGTTGGGTATACAGGACTCCAAGTGACATTTGGTTCTAAAATACCATGGGGCTCTACACAGATACATCCAGACTGAAATGGATTTTTTGGACATCTTATCACTCGGTGTTGCTTATCGATATGCTATTAAAATCGAACATAAATTTAAGCACCAGAACAAACAGGATTTTGGATCTGTAAATCTGCAACAACTAAAGTATGAAAAACATATCCCTAACAAACAGTCTCCCAAAAACTAGTCCAAGACACAGGAAAAGAAGAGTCATGAGAAGATAAAGAAGGACACTGGAAAATGGTGCGATTTCCACAAAATCCCCTGGCACAACACCGATGAATGTCGCTCAAAAAAGTTATTGGTGGCTAAGATCAAAGACAAGAAACTGAACCCTGATTTAGAATCTGATTCTGAAAACACTGGTAAAATTTAGATCATCGATGCATACCCCACTACTATTGTCATGACCACAACAATTCAACCAGAAGAACCAATAGATTCAAAAGAGGCCGAGAACCTTTTTCATTCACAGATGTGGGTGAAGGGGAACCCGTTGCATTTTATTGTTGATAGTAGAAGCTAGAAAAACCTCATATCAGCAAAGGTCATTAAATAGTTGGGATTGTCGACAACACCACACCCGCAGCCATACAACATCGGGTGGCTTCGTCAAGTGCAAGATCTCCGTGTCAGCCAACAGTGTCGATTTTCATATGACATCCAACCCTTAAAGGATGAGGTATTATGTGATGTTTCCCCACTGGATGTCTATGATGTTCTCTTGGGCCAGCCATATATGTGGAGACACCATGATGTTTATGAGTCTCGACCCCGTAGTGTCATTGTTACTTTAGGCGATCATCTCTACAAAATACTAGAGGTAGTTCCAACTATTGTTGAACCTAAAAAGTGTCACAAGGTAGTATCTCATACTGCAAAAATTAGCTTGTTCACAAGCTGTTCAAAAGGAGAATAGAAGGACATTGCAATCACTACAGCCTCGCCCCCTGCACCTTCTATTCAATAGAAGCAGGTTGACAAGGTTGAAAAAAAGTGCAAATATTCCTTCTGCACACCTTCCTCTCATGTATCTCAACTTGTTTAACAACCTCAACTTCAACAAGTTCATGACAGACTTCCACAAACTGAGTAACATGACGTCTCTAGCAAGACAAGTAGCTCACCAAGATGCAGATTCAACAAATGCTTTTTCTTCTCCCTCGGGAACTCAATGCAATTGAGACCATTGCTTCCTAAGGAGGGAGGATTGATCTAGGTGGATATCGGTGGCCACCCACCTTTTCCAACTGGCTCAAAACAACTTTGTGGCAATTTTGGAAATTTACTATTTTTAGCAGGTTTTAACTTTCGAGGCCATTTGGGCCTAAATGAAGGTTTTTCAAGATCGATATTCTCAATTATAGCTAAAGGAATGATTGATCCACCAAAATGAATCTCCTCGATGATACCTTTCCAACAAGCTATCATACGCCTAAAACGGATTTTGTATGCAAAAGTTACGACCTCAGGAAGTTGATGTACTACTTACCCAAACGGGGCCCACATGACTTTTGGTGCTTCATCTCCTAGGGTTAGGTTTTTGGATGTCTACGACTTTTGGCATTCCTGTTTATTGTAAAAAGGCCTCCAGTACCTCATTGTAATCATCTTATTGAAAATGCGAGTTGAAAGAATGATTGAGCCCCAAAAATGAATCTCCTCAATGATACGTTTCCAACGAGCTATTATATGCCTAAAACGGAGATCGTATGCAAAAGTTACGACCCCGGGAAGTTGATGTACTAACTTACCCAAACGGGGCCCACATGAATTTTGGCGCTTCATCTCCTAGGGTTAGGTTTTTGGATTTCTAGGAATTTTGGCATTGTTGTTTATTGTAAAAAGGCCTCTAGTGCCTCATTGTGATCATCTTCTTACGAATGCGAGTAGCCATCACATCTCTTCTCAGAGATAAGCTGGCACCATTCTAGCAAGTCTTTCACTCTATATTTTTATAGTCTCTGTACATTTCTTTCATTAACAGAAATTGTGTATTATTGTATCTCTATGTTTATGGTTTCATCTCTGATATATTTCTATTAAATTATTGGATATACGTGATATCTCTGTGCATTTCTTTATTATATCTCCGCTCTCATTTCGTGCCAAAAATAATCTGGATCATTTCACCATTGATTAACAACCACAGGCCAAAAAAAAAAATTGAAAATGAAACAACATTGAGCCACATAGTTGTTCGACTTATTACTCCAAGACCTTGACGCAACAAATAGTTAACACCCGAGGAGAGACAAAGGAAATTTGAGTAAAATAGACTAGTGCATACAGGTGCATCTAACACTTGCAGAGAATAGATGAGGGTTAAATTGACAGTGGTGGTTATCCAAACACAGTGATACAATGTCTCTTCCCAATCACCTAGGAGGTTGATAACTTTTGACAACAACAATGAGGAATCACACATTCTTGTGAAAGAACGCAAAAATATAATCTATGTCAATAAAATACCCACACAGGTCTATATTAACGTTCGGGGCCAACCAAGATCAGATCTCAGGATGCTTTCAGTGAAAAGACAGTAGGAATGGGATACCAACCAGAGCTCAGGGTTTGAAGAAAATAAGATGCCATTGTTGGCAATTTCTCTTCAGCTGGGTAAGGATTACCACAACAACTGAGAGGGAAACGAGTTAACAGACAATGATACATAGAAAAAAAACCCTCAATCATCAAACCCAGAGCCTTATTGCCCCACTTTCACTTGTTATTCCACAAAAACCCATCATAAAACTACACTGACCGAGCAAACAACCAACGCGCAACTTAATAATAACCATTCCTTTCCTTGCAATTTCCAACATTTTACACTCATCACAGAGAGCCATAACACCACATTTACACATAGTCGAAAAACTCAAGAATACACATAACCCAAGCAACACTGAGCCACCATTTGGTTCATAAAACAGAGAATACTTCATCGATGGAGTGAAAAGAATCATACCTATGGGAAATATTCTTAAAAGATGAGATGGTTGATCTTTCCCTTCCAAGAAAAATGAAAACACGGAGCTTCACAACCAAGAGACAGAAATTGAAACAATGGAGCAATGCTAGGGTGACGAGCGATAGGGAAGGTTTGGAGTGACATGTAGTAAATGCACATCACTTCCATCACCTGGTGACATTCAATTCGAAGTACGATACAACCCAATAATAATAACATCCACAAATAAATAAAACCATATAACAAATGCATAATCAATGCCAAACCATCATAAGATTGTTTACCATATTTATCGCATAGTGCACCACCCAAGATATTTCATATGTTAACGTTTTTCATATCTCCACATAATAATCCATATCAACATTGTTATATGTGCCTCCATTTGACTTTAATGAAATTTGCATAGTCCATTAACTAAACCATAGTATAATAGTTAGGACTAGCACTTAATTATTTCATTTGAAATTCTCATATAGTATTTTATTATAGATCAAGGATTAATACATAGTTTCTTTCCTTTTGTTTGAACTATAGAACCTTTCCATAATTTTGTAGTCCTTGTTTTCCTATTTTTGGATGTAGGTCATCCTTGGGAGGAGACGTCCAGTCATTGGAACTACAAATCTTGAGGAGACCATCACCAGACATGGGATAAAAGGTACAATTACCGATCTTCTCTCTTGTTTCTTTCTTTTCATTTGTTTTCATATGTTTGGGGTAGAGTAGAAATTAGATTGAATTTTAGATAGTCATTCGCTCTATCTACAACTTAAACCCTAGGGTAGTTAAAGGGGGGATTTTCCCACTAGAAGAAAAGGATCCAAGTCCATATACATAGTGAAAAGGTGAAGGATGCAGGGGGGAGGTCGATGAGGGGACTTCCACACCTGATCGAACTTAATAAGGAGGGGAGGGTGACACAAGTTGGAGAAGTGTCGAGGTGACTCAAATGGGAAGCACGTGATAGGAGGATCAAAGTACAAATGTAGAGATGGAGAGGCGAGGTGGCCCCATACCATAGGGTGGGGATGAGGTGAAGAATAAAAATCTACATCAGTGTCAAGGGATAGGTTTGAGGGAGAGTCTATAATTAACAAACAATGAACACGACTCTTTAGATATGTCTAGGTTTGCTTGCTCATCAACTTCCTTGTTATTGTGTCTAAAAATGTGGAAATAGATTATATTATGAAAGGATTGGGAGGCTAAGTAGACACGGTGGGAGATGGATTTGAGAAAGATATTCTTTGGGTAGATACCTTTCCATGCATGGTTTATGATTAGTTTGTAGTCTCCAATGACTGAAAGTGAATGGATGTTTATTTTTTTGGCAAGTAGGAGACCCTGTAACAGATCATAATCTTCCTCTTGATTATTTGTATATATTCCCAAACTCCAATGAAAAGAGAGGATTATGTTTCCTCGTGGGAAAATAATGACCCTTCCCACTACTACCACTCCTGGGTTACCTCTAGAATCACCATAAAAGTAGAGAGAGTGTATCATGGATGATTTTAGGGGCTAAATTTCGCTCATGGGCTATTTTTCCATGGTTTTTCCAAAAACGAGATTCGCTATTTTAAAAATGATTTGCCTAAATTCTATAGGATAAAATTATTTACCTTAAAAATCGCCAAAATTTTATAAAAACTATATAAAATCCTTAGAAATTTGAATATTTTTACAAAAATATCGCCAAACATTTATAGTTGGCATATGAAGAATTAGTAATATTCGCCAAGGTTTCTACATTTGAAAATAATTTTCCATCCTTAAAATCATCCCTGGAGTGTATTGAATGCTTGTTGTGCCAATGGAAGAACTTGAGCTCAGAATGAAGCTTCTAGGAAGATCTGGGAGAAGAGGGAGGGATAGAAGGAGTAAGGGGAATAAAGGGGAAGAAATATTGTAACCATGAGGTTTCCTCATTAGTAAGGGAGGGGGAATTGAGAGGTTTGAACTTAGAGAGGAAGAACTCCTCTAGGAGAGCCAGGGATTTCTTGGCTACAACTTCAAGGGTAGGGCAGAGGTTGGAGAAGATAACTTAGTTGCAGGAAAGACAGATTTTCCAACAAATATACTTAGGGAGGGATTTCCAATGGTTAAACAAATTTTTGGGATGAGAATTCCATCACATTTTGTGATGTAGATTATGGAGGGAAGTCTTGCAAACTAATTTTGAAAAGGGGCATTGAAGGAAGCAGTGTTGAGGGGTTTCTAGGGAAATGCAACATAGTTCACATCTAAAAGGGTCGTTTATATTTCTCATGAGAATATTTTCCCCCGTGAGGAGATTTTCATGAGTAACAAGACAACTAAAGAAGTTTATCTTACGAAGATTGTCTGTATTCCAATTTTTTTTCTAGATCTTCTCTTGAGGAGATAGACCCGCCTGAGATGAAAGGAAGTTGTACCCATGCTTGATAGAGTAATATCCCTTGACCCAACCTCTTATTTCTTTAAAGAGAATGTGAATGGGAACGCAACCATGCAAGAGGATTTTTAAAAATTGGACCTATTCCTGGAAATTTACTGGGACATTCTCGAGTTTCCATCCAATCCATTGCCCTGATTCACTATTCTAGATAGATATTTTAAAGATAGATTTAATACCTTGTGAGTTTAACCAAATGATAAGAGGCCGAAGTCGAATATGTTTCCAAATAGGTGGGATCCCCATAATGATATTCATCCCGATCAAGATCCTTTTTCCATTTCTTGGTATCCAAGTGAGATAACTTTGAACAAGAGGGATGGAGGTTGAGAGAATATTCCAAATGGGAGATCCTATCCTAGTGAAGTGTTGAGGATCTAAGCACCTGAGTGTGTCCCCTACTAAATATGTTTTCAATAGAACTATTTTACACAATTATGAATTTCCATTCATTAGCCTTCATAAAAAATTTGAGCCAAGAGCCAGATTGTAGAGATTTGGATCTTTGATACCCAGTCCTCAATTAACTTTAGTAGTTTTGACTGTATTCAAATTAACAGGATGGAAAGTTTTAATATCATTCTTTCCCCCTTCCCAGAGAAAGAGTCTCAAATATAAAAAGATGGAACTTTTGATGCTTTGAGTAGTAATAAGAGTAGAGAATTGAAAGATAGGGAGAAGAGAGCACAGATTTTAGAAGAACAACTTGACTTGCCGAATTGAGCCAGAGGGAGCCCCATTGATTAAATTTGATCTTAATTTTGTCTAGAATTTGGTTCCATGTGGAACTAGGGAGGGAATTGAGGAAGATGGGAATGCCAAGGTATTTGAAAGTTTGTCATTTTTCAATGAGGGGGAAACAAAAAATATTGGAAATGTTTTGGCTTGCTCTTGGAGAGGAGTTCCAAGTATATATTTGGGATTTGGAACCATTGATGAGAGCCCCTGAGGCATGGGTGAAATTTTCCATAGTATTTTTTAATATTTTAGATATGGTGATGGAGGCCCCACCAATTAGGAGGGTGTCATCCACAAATTACGAGTGGTTTATTCTTTTCACACCACACATTATTTTTATATCAGGAATTTCTTTGTTGAGGCAATCTCTTTCAATTTTCCTTCCTAAGGATTTTGCCATTAATATGTAGAGGAGCGGGGATAAATGGTATCCCTGATGCAATCCTTGAGAGATATTAAAGAAATCAGTAGGAATACCATTTATCAGTAGGGAAATCTAGGGATTTGAGATACGAAAATATATCCAAGAGGGTATTTTCAGGATGAAGCCAAATCTTTTTAATGCAACAAACATGAATCTATGTCTAACCCTATCAAAAGAATTTTCCATGTCTATTTTAATGATCATACCTTGATCACCTTGTTTCCTTCTTGAGTGAATTGATTCATGTACCAGAACAATGTTATCAATCATTTTCCTTTTCTCAACAAAGCCACATTGGTTGGGGGGAATGAGCTTATGGAGAAGGGGTTTGAGACGATTGTCTAGGGTTTTAGAGATATGCTTGTAGAAGATGTTACAAATGGAAATGGGTCAGAATCTAGAGAAGGAGGAGGGGTTTGATTCCTTTTGGACGAGAGATAGGAAAGTGGTGCTTGAGTTGTCACCAATTTTTGTATATTTCTGGAAATACTTTATCATTCACAGAAGGTATGTCTTGATTATATGCCAGCACTTTTGAAAGAAGTGGGCACTAAAACTGTCAGGTCTAGGGTTTTTTTCTAAAAGGGCCTTGTGGAGTTCTTTTTCCATGACTTCTTGATTCAACTTGTTGTTATCTTCTTGCTCAATAAGTTTCAAAATTATTTTTAGCAGGTCTTCTTGAATGTTGAGGTTGACATTCCCTTCCTCAGTTAGAAGGTTCTCAAAGTGTATTTTTTATTCCTCTTGGATTTGGAAGAAATCATTTATTTTTATCCTAGCCTCTCTGATGATCTCAGATACTTTGTTTATCTAGAGTTTGGCTTTGTATTTTCTTTTAAAATATTTGGTGTTTCGATCCCCTGCTTTGAGCCATAGACTTATTGATTTGAGCCTCCATTTTTCTTCCTCTATGTGCATAATTTTTTTATATTCTATGAAATCTTGATGTTCCTTAATGAGGAGAGAGTCGGTGATTGCATCCTTTTCTATTTTTCTTCTGGTTTCTTCCATCACCTTGATTTTCTTATTTTTGATATCTAAATATTTTTCTTTTTTGGATTTAGCCCATTCTTTAAGGAAGTTTTTTGTTCTTTTGATTTTAGTTCCCAAATGAAGTTTGGAGAGCCCTTTATCCAACAATTCCAAGGAGAGAATACAATCTCAAATAAGGAAGGATCATAGATCCACAAAGGATTGAATTTGAAGGGGATGGGGCCAAATTTTCAGAGGGGGTGAGACAAAGGGAGATGGGATGATGATCCGAGCGAGACCAAGGGAGGATACAAGAGGAAGGGGATAGGGAGTCAACAATGATAGATATATTGAAAAGGAAGAAATATAGGTGGGAAATAATGTGGCCCTATCCCACATGTCTATTCAACCAAGTAAAATGTCCATTGGTGGGTTTAATGTCCATGAGATTGAAAGAGGAAATAATATCATAAAATTGTTCTCTTGATGGATCCCTGACTATAGATCCACCATTTTTTTCTTTATGGTGAAGAGTGCTATTGAAATATCCAACAAAGATGAGATATTTGTGGTTAAAATGATCACATAAATCCTAAAGATAATTCCAACAGTTTATTTTTTCATGGTAGGTGGAAGTCATGTACACATTAAAAATAGAAAAGGTTTTACCAGTGGGCTGGTGAAGTAGAGTTGTTTGAATACAATGGTTCATCGAATAACAACTTTGTAGGCTAAACATTCTTGGGTTACAAAGAGTATAGATGCCTCTTGAGGCTCCTCTGAATCTTACTTCTACTCCTTTTCATGTGTGCTAGATGCAATTTCTTTCTTGAAGGACGTCAACATCCTTCAGTTTTGTCTACTGGAGTAGAAGGAATTGTGGGTTTTATTTCTTAATTAGGTCGTGTATCAAAGAGATCTTGTGAGAGATCCCTAGTCCACTAAAATTCCAGGAGATGGATTTTATCATTTACAAGATCTGGGGTTTCTCCCTTTGTGGGGGTTGTGTCCACCCTGATTTATTGTATGTCTTATTTATTTTTTGGTATGCAGGTCTAAAGTTGTCTTCTTTCCCAGTTTAATCTCTTTTCTGGCTATTGCTTCACTCTTTTGTAGATTCAATTTTCAAACTACTTTCTTGATCATGGAGGTGTGGGAGTCTGATTCCAAGCCCTCATTTGAAATTTTGTTTGTTTCTCCTTTTTCGGGATGGGAAGGGAGAATAAGGGAAGATGGGGGAGAGAGGAGGGGTTTACGGAAGGACCAGGAGGAGAGTTGGACTAGGAAAGTGAAGGAGGGGGCTCTTCAAGGATTATTTTATGAGTTTAAGGAGGGTGGGGGGGGTCTAGGTATTGATATGTATCAGGAGTAGAGGAAGAAGGGGGATACATAGGGGATTTGGGTTTTTCTCTTTGTCGAGGATTATTTTTCATTTTGGGTTGCTTCCATTTTAGGGATTTTGGATATTTTTTTGTGAAAAGTCCATATTCATGATACACTTTTCATTTTAAGGGAAATTGTTTGTAGTCAACTTGTTGTAGATAAGTCTAGTTGTCCAGAGTGATATTTACAGATTTAGAAAGTCATTTTTCAAGGTCAACTTCCACAAAAATACATGCACAAGCTTGGAGGTCATCTTTTGGTTCAAATATATCTATAAATTTTCCTAGGGTGTTTCCTATGCTGTGAATCATTTCATCATTACAACAATGGATGGGAAGGAAAGGTAGGAGAACCTGAATAGGAACGACATTTGGAATGCCATTTTTTGGATTGAAATATGGGGTCTAATTGTTAAGGTACATATCTCTTGAGCCCATTAAATATGGGTCACTTATGAAGATGAGGTCCTGATCTAATTTTTCTTCGAATAAAAAAAAACTTCCACAGAGAAACTGAGAGAGTTTACCTTTCAAATGGGGCTTTGATTTATTGTCGATCGAGATCATCATTACTCGTGGAGATGACCAGATTCCAATGAACTGGACAATGAGAGCATGATATGCAAATTTTAGGGCGAGGGTTTTGGATCTTCCTTGGATATGGACTAAGGGAATTTTATCAAATTTCTTGATGAACTTCGGAGGGGCGTAATTTTACTTATTGGGGAGGAAAGAAATAAGGGAGGTGAAGGAAGCTACATTTTGGGAGAGGCGGGG
>JZKD02S2392039.1:239149-272573 GCA_000966675.3 Picea glauca | reverse complement strand
GCCCCTCTATGGGAGGAGGGAATTCGAGAAAGAAGGGGAAAGGGGGAGAAGCATGCAGGGAGTCAAGCAACACATTCAAGTGTTTTTAAAAGAGGAAGCCTCATAATACAATGTATGTTGGGAGGAATGATTTTTACCCTCCCCATCGAGGTTCAATTCCTTGTGAGTGACATGGTGTTCCCTTAAATGGTTCTATAATATGCTTTATTTTTTAGCCCCCAATATTATGAAAATTATCGGCATGCCTATGTTCTCTCGTGGATTTCATGGGGGTTTTTTGTGGAAGTAGCGAGCACCGATATATGGTGTCATCAACCAAATGAAAAAAATAAATAAGAAAACACATACAAATATAAAAGAGATTTACTTTTTCATTTGAGATTACATTTCAAAACATAAACAAACTATAATATTAAGGAAACATGTCATAATTTTAACTTACAGTTGAATCCATGAAATATGTAACCTTAACCAATGCTTGATGTAGAAAGTAGTGGATGTACTAAATTGTCTTAATCACCATATCACATACATTTGAAATAAAGGAAGAAAAACAATAATAACAAATTATTGAGAAAGATCACATATGCCAAAGATCAAAACCAAGAATCCTTTACTTCTTGCAAAACTGATTTTTATTAAAACTTCAAAAGGTTCTACTATTCAAAATCCAACCCTAATTAGATCGTGTTTTCATTCTTTTATACAAAAATATACATAACCAAAATTGATTGGAAAATCTATCTTTCATCCTTTAATTTACATCAATAAAATAAACTATTACAAAATAATATGATATTCATTTGAGAATAGAATGATTCCCTAAATTTTAGTTGACTTTGTTGAAGCTGTTGGAACCAACTATTTGTTGATAAGTTGAAGAACGGGTTGTCACATCTCATTTGATGGGTAATGAAATGACTTCATTTTGTGTGAATGAAATATCAAAATCTGTATATTTTTCATACGTGGTAGTAACAACAAACAACTCTTTCACTTGACATAGAACATACAAATCATCAACCAACATGTCCATAATAGTTTTTCCACTTAACATATCTGATATTTTCTTGAACTAATTATCATCTCTTATGACCTTTAAAATATGTTTGTTGTATGTTTCAAAAGGAATACATTTACCCTTTTCACCCTAGACAGTTGGTAAACCCATATTTACCAATTTTTCAAATCTATTATTAAAGGTATTTGCATTCTTTCTCAACATTATGGATTTATTTTGAGTCTGTTGAATACAATTTATTTTCGTAAAAATACTTTCAATCTCTAGAACTGTGTAAGTTCTATTATTAATTCATTTTGTTATTAGTGCATCTATGGAATGAGTATTTAGGAACTTGATCATTTGACTAACTATATGAGGATTGTTTCCCAAATCCAGACAATCTTGTTGCACAACATTTTTAGCTTCATTTATTAATGTCTTTTCCTCATATATCACTTTGAAGAATTCTCATATTTTACCTATTTCTATTACAAGTTGATCCCAGATCAAATGTCTAGCTCCAATTAGATAATCTTTACCAACACATTTTTCTTCAATTTTTCAATCTCTACCACTAAATTGGATTTTATCTTCTGATATTCATTGATAAATTTAGCTTTGTCTTTGGACCATTCTTGTAAAGTATCAATTGTTTTATTTAGTTTCTCAATCTAAACTCCTTTTTGGTTAATGGCTGATAAGGATTTGGAAAGTTCAACTGAAAAATCTATTGAATAAAATGATAATAATTTCAAGTGCATGGAAGACCTTTGGGAATATCTTCAAATAATTTGGAATGTTTATCAATGATCCCTTGGAGATCTAGGGGAATAGATGGCATAGATGTTTGAACATATAGTGAGCATAGATGTGAAATTACACCATGATACCCCTTTTTCAATAATTTTTTCATTCCATTAGAGCTTATCACCTTATCGGGTTTCCCTATGGTACCCCTTAACTCAATTTATTTTCCTTCCAATGAAAATTTCATGAAAAGTTCTTGAAAATTAAAAGCCATTGCTACTAATGATTGTAACCATTGGATTCCAAATATGACATAAACAACACCCATGGGTATATAAATCATTGGACTATTCATTACATATTCCCCCATAGTAAGATTGATCTTATTGCATTTTCCTGAGAAATTGATAGTTCCTCCATCTGCAATCATTACTTGAAAATATGGCACTGGATATACAAAGCAATTGAGAGCATTGGATAATTTATAGTGAATGAAATTATGAGTACTAACAGAATCCATTAGTACTATTACCTTTTTATTTTTGATATATCCTTTGATCTTGAGGGTTTGAGGAGTTCTAATTCTAGCCAATGCATTACGTGATATCATGGGAGTCAACTCTTCAAAATAAATCACTTCTACGTTTTCATATTAATATGGTTCTTGTTCTTGTTCCTTTTCTTATTCCTCTTCACAATCTATGTAGAATAATTTCTTCTCACCACACTTATGTCTCTTACTATACTTGTTGTCACAATTAAAGCATAAATTTTTTTCTTTTCTTTCCTCCAATTGTTGATGTGTCAACCTTGTAGGTTGAGGTGTTTTAGAAGATGGAACATTATTCTCTTGATAGATATTAGGAGTGGGCCTTCTAGTAGCCATAGCCATATTTTTACTTTCAACATTTCTTTCCACCCTGAATGCATTATCCAATGATTTGGGTTCCCAAAGGCGAACCTCATGTTGAATGGTATCCTTTAAAGTTCATAGGAATACATCAATCAGGTGCTCATATGGAATATCTGTTACCTTTATATTTAATCTTTGGAAGTTTCCAATGTGCTCTGTAACTGAACCCTTTTGCTTGAGATTTATCAATTGGCTAAAGAAGGTATTGTTCCTTGTATCCTCATAGTGTGCTATCATTTCTTCCGTGAACATTGTCCAAGTGATGAGTGATTTGCGAGAAAAAAAACCATCGATACCACACGTATTTATTGGGTTATAAATATAATGAAGCAATTCGTACCTTTTGTGTATGTGGAACATCATGTATATGAAATAATTGCTCCATCTAAAGTATAAATGTGATTGGATCCTTGCCATCAAACTTCCTCATATTGATCTTAGGAAAGTGGTTGGTATTGAACCCAAAGTTGGAGTTTATCCATTCTTGATTCATCTTCCTTGTGTCCTCATCATGAATTTCATGCGATACATTTTCACTTTTAGGTGTCCTCTCTATTATAAACATTTCCAATCCTTCCATGATATCCCTTTTTAGACCCACCATATTAGTATCCATTATTTCCTCCAACTTAGCTTCAGTTGAATCCATCATCCCTTGTAGTTCATCTTTTGTTATTGTCTTCTTTTGTAAATCATTTATGTCTATGCACATTTCTTTACCTTCATCAAGAGTCCAAGTAGGGTTGTATGGAGGCTTAATTGGTGTAGAAGTTCCCTTTTTGGGTGGTATGTTGGCCAAGTATCAATTTTAAACCTTGATTTCGAGGTGGTTCTACTAGACGATATTTCTTTTGTTGTATCTCCAAAATTTTGGCCCTTCGAGGTCTAAAAATTTATTTTTGGAGTTCTCTTATATATATTCTCTACAATGCCATAAGTGGGATCAAAATTGGATGTGCCAAGTGGAATTTAAGGTAACTTCCCCACACCTTGTTGATATTTTTCCCTTCCAGGAGAGTGTACCTATAAAGCATGCCAAGATCACAATATCATATATTTGATTTTGAAAATTGTACTAGAAATACTATAGACTATCCATTTTCTAATGCAACTAGTCTCACTTAATTTGGATACTCACTGAAGAAGATATCACTATTTTACCTGGAACACATGTTTGATACTAGTTAATATGACTAGTCAAATACCCTATCTTGTATAGGATGTATATAAAAAATTAGGATGACCAAGAAGCTGAAAGTTTTATCACAGATACATTTATAAATTATATGAATATCCTCTAGATTTCAGGGTCTAAAATGTTACAAAAAAAGAATTATAGCGAAAATCTTGAGATGACTAAATTCATGATGATTCCAAAACCCTATATTACACAGGCTATATCTCTATAATTATAAGGCCTAAGGATATTAAATTTTAACCCCCCATACCTTGATCCGTCTACTAAATATCCTCCAAGGTATTTCTTCTAAAATGTCGTAGAAAACAAATTATAGCGAAAATGATAAGGTGTCTCATATGTAGTAGCAAAACCCCAAGACCTTGAGATCTGATACCAAATGTTAGGAACCAAATACCAATTTATCATATAAAAACCTCATAATAATTAATCAACTCCTTGAAAAAGAGATAATTTCAGATAATAAGCCTCTTCGAGGGTGAAACCTCCTTATACACCACATAAATTTCCAAATACCAGATGATTCCAAATGGAAGGGTATCTTTGGTATATATAGGAGACTAGGAGGTACAATTACAACTAATGGACCCAAGCTGACATAAATAAAATAACATTTCTAATTTAATATTCCCTAATTAAGGGGTAATGTTCCACTATTTAGGGCTTAACAATGGTAGGGAAACACCATACAATAGATACTACTAAGGAAGGGATATGATCATGTTCACTTGCCTCTTCGAGGGGCCAACCTCCTAATGAGTTATCTATCCAAATACAATACTTATTTTATTCTACAATACTTTTACATTTATTACATTCACACTGAGCCTTATTTATTAAAAGTGTCCTTTATACATAGCAATACTTATCAACTATTATTCCCCTTAGTTACCTCCCTAGGTACCCCATATTATTCCTTGTATCTACACTACATTCCATCCTCCTTATGAAATCATTGTCCTCGATGCTTATTATGAGGGTGTACAATGATATACCAGGGTCCCATAGATAAGTGTGGAATATAATGTTGAAGTAGTTCAAAGAACTAGGGTCCCATGTACGATTGCAAGCCACCATGTTGAAGTAGTCTAACCACCACTTTAAACATGGGTCCCATGTCCAAGTGATGATGTGAAATCCATGTTGAATATACCAAAACTCAATATCCAACTAAAAATGATAATCCCAAGCTTGACACTGGTCATGTGGATCCAAATATGTAGAGTCGGCCAAAAAATCATACACGAGTACTGGAGAGCAATAAAACTGAATAATATTATGCATAGAAGTCTCTTGTATGATTTCTAGGATGTTCTTGATCAAAGGTGGAGTGGACTCTTCAAATAGAAGATGAAATTGGTTTTCATCCCATAAATGACAACTATCCATATACCAATCATCACAATTGACTTCAAAATCATACCAAGCATATGCTTCTTAATTACATTCATCCTTTATGTCCTGCATAATATATCTCTATTGCATTGCAAGTGTGATTGCATGAATATTTTGAACACCTTCCTAAATATTTTGAACACCTTTTTGAATGCATGTCTCGAGGCATTCAAACTTCCGTTGAATTTCCATGAGGAGTCAAGTGATAATATCCATTAGAAACACCACATATAATATATCAAAAGAAATCTTTTAAAATTATCTATCTAATGGAATTGATCTCATAGAAATCTGAGAACCCTATGAAACATTATGAGCTCTGTAGTTCTTCCACCGTCACGAACACCCTAGGGAATGGTTGATTTTAAATCAACGATATATTCACTTATAGAGCTTCTATTCAGATGAGTTTTTTTCAAATGGGATTTTTTTGAAAGAGGAACTCCAATATGTGATTGTTTTTCAAAATTCATCCCCAAGTGATACAAAAATTAGTAAAATCATTCTATGTCTACAGAAAAACCCTGAAAAATTGGCAGATTTTAAACTAATGATAAATTCACTTCCCAAACACCATTTCAGACGATTTTGTTTTTTGAAATTGATTGTTTTTCCAAGAGGAACTCAGTTATACAACCAATTTCTTTGAATTCCACACAAAAATCTACAATATTTGTCCTAAGTGTCCTGACCCTCTTTTTCCTTCTTGAAAAAGATATGCAAAAATAGAGAAAAATATTTTCCCCTTTTTGTGGACAAATAAATTACTCTAATACCACTTCTTAAGTTTCCAAAGCCTGAATATAAAAACATGAAAATAGATCGAATAAAAATGTATAAGAAACCCACTTTATTATTATCAAGCCCTTATGGTAGGGAAACACCATACAATAGAACCTATTAATGAAGGGATTCAATCATGTTCACTTGCCTCTTCAAGGAGGCATCCTCCTAATGAGTTACCACTCTAAATACAATATTTATTTTCTTCCCCATTAAATTACTTGAACCCCTTTATATGGTGCTACCAACCACCAAATAACATTCTATAGGTGGAACCGTCTAGAAGTTAAAGCTTCTAGCAAGTTCTCTTACACTTATTACAATCACAGTCGGCCTTATTTATTAAGAGTGTCCTTTATACAAAACTATACTTATCAATTTCTATTCCCCTTGGGTACCTTCCTAGGTGCCCCATATTATTCCTCCTAGCTATACTACACAAAATGGTGGAATAGTTGTTGACTGGCATGCCAATCACTTGAATATTACAAGTGGTTCTTATCTTACAGTGATCACACAAAAATAAAGTCACATCCTTGATTTATCCTACAGTGTATTGTTGCTTACTATTGTAATATAACATACCCTTTGAATTTTCATTTTTACATGAAAGACCCAACTCTTCCATGATTATCTGAGACATGACCTTAAGACATGATCCACCATCAATTAGACAACAACACACAATTTTATCCATAATATTGATAGATACATAGAAGGGAGGTTTTTTAACATGACTTATAGGATTATATACACCTACTTTATTTATGTACATTCCTTCTTCATATGTTCTTTAGATAAACTATCAATAGTGGAATTTTTACCTTCTATGAAATCTTTCAGATGCCTTCCTTGTTCAAGGATGGTGACCATATCCAATAATGATGCATCTTATTTTATTGTAGCTAGTTGTTTCAAGATATTTCAATTAGATGAAGAAGAAGAGGTAGAAACCTTTTGAATTTGGGAACCCCTTGTAGCATGAGGATTGATCTACTAAGTGGATGAACTATGAGAAAATTTGGTCTTGGGAGGACCTCCCTTGCCCTTAATTTGATAATATTTTTGGGGGGTTTCAATCATCATGACATCCTCTTCTTGAGGCCAATATGAGGAAGTAATAGTTGTATTAGGTTTCTTGCAAAAGATGTTTTCTCTTGCACTCATTTTGATCTCACATGTGTTTTCATCATGATTCTCTACACAAAAATTATACTAGGTTCTCAAAAGAAAATACTTAGGATGAAATATATTAGTATATCTCATAAAGGTAGCATAGGTGGAAGTTTTAGCCAGAGAAGAAGTGGAATTCACCCCTTTTCTCTTAAACAAAATAATTTGATTGCTCATATCCTAGAGCAATTGTAATATAGTTGACATATCATTCTATTTGATTATTTCCTTAATAGGAAGACATATTTTTTTCCAATTGTTCCTCAAATTCTAAACAAATTTGTAATGCAGATCCCAGACCATTAGCATTCTTATCCTATATCCTATGACGATAGGTGCAAGTCAAGGTGTTATAATAGTGCATTAATGAATGTTGATTATGATTTCTAATGATTTCTAGAATCGGGTTCTATAATTTGGTGAAGTGAAAATTGAAGTATTTAATAGTCTCATATTTTTTTATATACAACATTTTTGTAATATCTAAGCTAATCCACTAGACTTTGAGGTTGTCCATAGGTTGATTTTAACCAATAAAATAATTCATCCCAAGTTGTGAAGATCTTGGGTTGTAATTGAAAGAAGTCAACCACATCCTTTCCTTCCAAATAATTCACAAAAAGTCTCATGCAAGTATCATTTTCATTTGCTTCAATATTATGGCATGCATTTGAAAAAGCAAAAAGATGTTCATTAACTAAAATAGTTCCATTAAATAAAATTTAGAAAAATGATATTTTAATTTTGGAAGAGGTGTAGCGGTTGGAGCCAAATCTAGAGGAAGACACATGCCATGGAGTAACGTTTGCATATTCCTCAATTTTAAATCAACCATATTGTTTGATGACTTTCATAGTATTTGTAGTTGAAATGACAAAATTGTAGTGACTATACATGATTTTGATTAGAGAAGAAGTTGTAGCTTGTGAAAAAGTGGATCATGCTACTCAAACTATCCCTATCATTCAAAAATTGTAGGTCACATATATCTCTTCTTCCTTAGTTATGTGGATAGGGGAGATTAACATGTAAAATGGATTTTTTTATGAGTGGTATTAAGGGAGATTAACCTATGGAAAATGAAATACATGCAGGAAAAACACCCTCTTTTTTCTTTTTTCTTTTTAAATACCAACATATAATTACCGTTCTTGATTTTTAAATAACCTTTAACTTATGACTTCAACCAATTTCAACTTGTTAATACAATTTGTGACATAACATATACTAAATCGTTTTATTATTGAGGCATAATATGGCATATATTCAATTCAAACACCTTTAATATTAAATTATAACAGTATGGAGATAATTCATTTTTTTTATCCAGGAGGATCTCGGTGGCCACCCACCTTGTCCAACTGGATAAAAACAATATTTTGGGAACTTACTATGTTTTAGTATTTTTTTGGTTCTTGAACTTCCGGGGCAATTTTGAGGGCCTAAATGATGATTTTTCATGATCAGGCACCTCAAAAATGGATTAAGGCTCTCATTGAGACCCCTAAATTAAGATCCTCATCAATACCTTTCCAACGAGTTATCATGTGCCCTAAATGAAGATCATATGCAAACGTTACGACCCTGGGAAGTTGATGTACTAACTTACCCCAACGGGTCCCACATGAATTTTGGTGCTTCATCTCCTAGGGTTAGGTTTTTGGATTTATATGGTTTTGGCATTCATGTTAGTTGTAAGAATTCCTTCAGAGCCTCATTGTAATCATATTCTTGAAAATGAGCGTAGTGATCACATCTCTTCTCAGAGATAAACTGCCACCATTCTAGCAAGCTTGTTTTCAGTCTCCATTTTATAGTTTTCAACATATTTCTTATTTAATAGAAACCAAGTTTTACTCTATCTCTATTACTGTTCACTATCTCTCCGTGTTAATATTATAAATATGTGGTTTCATTTCTTTTCTCTCATAAATCTAGATCAATGGTATTAGAGTGGTCTACTCCTTATCGTTTTTTAATGCATGTCCCTGACACAATCAGGGTATCAAGAGTTGGGTCTCAATCTTGTTTCTATTGATGAAAACGTCTCTCGCACACCCAAGAAACCATCCATGGAGGGAGAAAATAAATAATATGTGATAGGATATCCTTTAAAAATGTTGGTCGAGCAATCCCTTGAGAAACAAAGGAACAAGATGATGGACAACTTTGCACAAATCCTTTGATGGATACCGACAAGTTACACATCAACCTCAAGCAGAAGTGCCACCAACTTCAAGGTATATATCAAATTTGATATTCCTATATTTGAAGGTCAAATAGATGTCGATGCCATATATAAATGCTTAAACCTTCTAGAGGGGTATTTTTTTGTCCACAACTTTTCTGATAGAGAAAAAATTATGTTTTATCTCCTCAAGGTTGTCCCCCATGTCAAATATTGGTGGGAGATTTTCTGTGAGAAAAATGAAATAGAGGGATCCAAATTATTTGCATTTTCACCCACTTGGGGTTCCTTCAGGGATGTTATTAAGGAAAAATACTACCCCTTTGGAAGTTATGATGACTTGTATACAAAATGGACCACACTGTGGCATGAAAGAGACCAAAAAGTGCCAAAGTTCACTAATGTTTTCCATACATTGCGCACCAAGTTGGGTATCAAATATTCTGAGTTGCATCTGGTGCTCAGGTACTGCGACAGTCTACATATATACATCCATAAAAAAATGGATTTTTTGGACATCTCATCCTTTGGAACGACCTATCGATATGTCATCAAAATAGAGTAGAAGCTGAAACAAAAGTCATGACTTGGGTCTGGGAACCCCTCACATTAGAAGTAGGGAAAGGGAATCCCCAACCCATAGAACAAAGGAAAGAGAAAATATGGGAAACCTTAGGACAACTAGTCCAAGCCACAAGAAAATAAGGACAATGGGAAGATGAATAAAGATACCAGGAAGTGGTGCAACTTCCATAATAGCCCCTAGCATAACACTGTTGATTTTTGCTCAAAGAAGCCATTGGTGGTTGAGGTAAAATACTTTGAATCAGATGCAGGTTCTGACTCTAAGTTATAACCAAAAAATAGGAGATGGATCATTGATGCAGATCCCGGTGCCACCGTTACTACCACCAAGATCTAGCCTGGTGAACCTAATGAGCCAGAGGAAGGCGAGCCCCTCTTTCATTCACATATGTGGGTAAAAGGCACTCCAGTGCACTTCATCATTGATAGTGGTAGCCAGGAGAACCTCATCTCAACAAAGGTCATCAAGGAGTTATCCCCGTCGACAACGTTGCACCCAAAAACCTACACCATTGGATGGCTCTATCAAGGAAGTGATATTCACATCAGCCAACAATGTCACCTATCTTATGAAATCAAGTCATTAAAAGATAAGGTATTGTGTGATGCTTCTCCCCTTGAAGTTTGTGATGTTATTTTGGGTGAACATTAATTACGGAAACTTCATATTGTATATGATTCTAGGCCTCTCAGTGTTATTATTACTTTGAACAAGAAATTGTACAAGATACCTGAGGCAATCCCACCTTGTTCTATTTCCTTGATCTCTTCCAAGCAATGCAGGAAGGTCATTTCTAAGATCAAAATTTGTGTCTTCTTCGTGATTATCTCTTAGAGTGAGTGAAAGGTTGCATACACATCCATGGCCTCCATGGTTGACCTCTCCACGCAAAAAAACAAAGTGGATAATATCGTGGAAGAATACAAAGACATTTTTGTATCACCTACTAGGGTACCTATGCACCGTCAGGTCAAGCATCCCATCGATATGACACCCATTGTATCGTTCTTCTCTGCTAGAAAATGAGGATATAAAATGTCATATCCAAGAACTACTCCACAAGGGGCACATCTGACCCATTGTATTACCCCGAAGCCCAATCGTTCTGGTGTAGAAGAAAGATGGGACTTTGCAACTCTACATTGATTACCAGGCCCTAAATAAAATCACAGTAAGGAACTGGTACACTATTCCCTGAATCAACGATCTCCTTGATCATATCAAGGGGTCCAAATACTTCAGTAAAATTGATCTGAAGTTTAGATACCATCAAGTCCCAATAGAACAAACAGATGTATGGAAAACTGCCTTCAATTCAAAAGAAGGTCTTTTTGAATGGTTGGTCATGCCCTTTGGTTTGACAAATGCCCCAACAACTTTCATGAGGATGATGGCCTATATCTTGTGGCCTTTCACTATTTATTTTTTGGTGGTGTATCTGGATGAAATCCTCATCTACAACAAGACTTGGGCAGAACACTTGCAACATATTTAGCAAGTTCAACACACTCTATGGTAGCACAAGCTATATGCCAACTTGGAAAAATGATCCTTCGGCATGGATAGGGTCTAGTACCTCGGCTACATTGTTGATTCACATGGTGTGCATGTTGATCCAACCAATATCCAATTCATCCATGACTAGCAAGCCCCAACCACGCTCACTAATCTTCGAAGCTTCTTAGGCCTTGCCAATTTCTATTGAAGGTTCATGTTGGGATTCTCCCATATTGCATGGGCCCTCAGCCAAACAACCAGAGGTGGTGGTAATTCAAAATATCTGTGGGGCCTATCCCAATATAAAGCATTCGATGATGTGAAGCATCTCTTGTGCTCCACCTCATTTCTTTCATTATCTGAAGAAGCGCTTGTGCTACGCCTCAGTGAGACACTATCAGATGTCATCCATAAGTACCATAATTATGGAAAATACATGTACTCCATTGTGTAAGCTTGCCACCAGTGGAGGATTTAAATTCTCGGGAAGGAGACATTCATCCACACTGATCATAAGACGCTATAGTTCATGCAAACCCAAGGAAAATTGAAGAATGACCGCCTTAAAAATTGGTCCACATATTTGCAGCAGTTCCACCTCAACATTAAGTATAAAATAGGAAGTACCAACCAAGTTGTTGATTTCCTTAACTGACCTCTAGTTTTTGCAGTCACCATAGTGCTTGATTCTTGCATCCACGAGACCTCCGGATGGCCCCACCTCTATGAGACAGATCCTAACTTCGCCAACACCTACTAGATATTAGGTGCAAACACATATGTCACCAATTTCCATCTTTAGGACAAGTTGTTGTGCCATCTAGTCCATCTATGTGTTCCATCAAGAAAGCAAGAGAAGTTGATTTGGGAAGCCCACTATATTCGGGTGGAAGGATACTTCAGAGTGGAAAAGACAGTGGTAGTGTTGCAATGACATTTCTACTAGCTTTAACTTCGACAGGATGTCAACAAGTATATTTGGTCATGCACTTCCTACGTTATTTCCAAACCGTCCATTATGAAACAAGGCATACAAACTCCTCTACCTACTCCTGATAGGCCATGGGAATCCATATTGATGGACTACATGTCATTCCTTCCATCCACCAAGCAGGGAAATGATTGTGTTTTTTTGGTTGTTGATCGCTTTTCCAAGATGGCGATTATGTCTGCCTATAAGAAGAGCATCATAGCGAACGCCATTGCCAAGCTCTCATTTGAATGAGTGTGGGTACACTTTGGGATCCCACAAAACATTATCTCATATTGGGATATCTGGTTCCTCAGAACATTCTAGTCGAGCCTCTAGTCACTGTTGGACACCAAGCTGCCCAATTCCACGACCTTCCACCCCCAGACGAATGGCCAAACTGAGGTCGTCAATTGGATGATCATGCACATATTGTGCATGTACAATTCCAAGCACCTCGGGATGAGTTTATTCCCTATGTTCAACATATCTAAAACAAATCCATTCCTAGATCAACCATCCACAACCCCTTTCAAGTGGGGTTGATATTTCAACCATTGGATCCCATGGATGTTGCACTACCCCTTGCGGCCACCCAAGAAGACTCATCGCATGCTCCAACTAGAGATGAAAAATCCACCTGGTTCATTGACAGGATCCAACACATCCACCAATAAGTTCAAGATATTTTACAGAATTCCAATGCCATGTACAAGCAGCGCCATGATCAACATCGGGTGTGACACAAGTTTTAGGTGGGAGACAAAGTTTGGTTGCACTTGCAGAAAGAATTCCTTACAGGACCTCATAGAAATATTTTTCCACTCTATTATGGACCCTACACAATCACTAAGTATATGGGTGACAATTATTTTGAGCTCAACCTTCCCCCAGTTCTTGTCTTGCATCCAGTATTCAATGTGGACCTCTTTCAGCCTTATTTTCCACCATTACTAGACACCTAAGATATAGAAGAACAATTGAAACCAAAAGAGCTCAATCCTTATTGCATGGGACATGAATATAGTAATCATATCATGAAAAAATAGGTTGAGGGCACTCGCTAGCAGAGGATCCAACTTTATCGGGTTATCAAAGCATGACAACTTCTACACCAACACAAGTGGCTCACCCAGGGGCACATTCAATATAAATCTCCTCATATGATGGAGACACTTAATGCAATGGAGACCATTTATTCCTAAGAGGGGATGATTGATCTAGGAGGATCTCAATGGCCACCCACCTTGTCCAACTGGCTCAAAACAGGTTTTTGGCAACTTATTATTTTTTAGCAGTTTTTCGGTTCCTGAACTTCTACGGCCATTTGGAGGGCCAAAATGATGTTTTTCCATGATAGCGAACCTCAATGAATTCATAAAACTCTCATTGAGTTCTCTAAATGAATTGGTTCATCATTACCTTTCCAACGAGCTATTATGTTCCCTAAACGAATATCGTATGCAAAAGTTACGAACCTGGGAAGTTGACGTACTAACTTACCCCAATGGGGCCCACATGAATTTTGGTGCTTTATCTCCTAGGGTTAGGTTTTTGGATGTGTAGGGTTTTGGAATTCATGTTTATTGTAAAAATTCATTGAGAGCCTTAATGAGAGTAGTCGTCACATCTCTTCTCAGAGATAAGATGCCATCATTCTAGCAAGCTTGTTTTCATCCTTCATTTTACAATTTTCAGCATATTTTTTATTTAATAGAAACAAATTTTTACTGTATCTCTATTATTGTTCATCACGTCTCTTTGTTAATATTATAAATCTGCAGTTTCATTTCTTTCCTCTCATAAATATGGATCACTTTTGGAACAACGAACTGGCCATACTCACAATAGAGAGAGATCAAGTTTGAGTATGCTCAACTAGGCTCAATGATCCAGGTGGATTTCGGTGGCCACCCACCTTTGCCAACTGGCTCAAAACAGTCTTCTGGCAATTTTGGCAATTTACTATTTTTAGCAGTTTTTAATTTCCAGGGCCATTTTGAGGGCCTAAATGAAGGTTTTTTGAGATAGAGCTCGTCAATGATAACCAAAGGCATGATTGAGCCCCCAAAATGAATTTCCTCAATGATACCTTTCCAACGGGCTATCACACGCCTAAAACGGAGATCGTATGCAAAAGTTACGACCCCGAGACGTTGATGCACTAACTTACCCAAACGGGGCCCACATGACTTTTAGTGCTTCATCTCCTAGGGTTAGGTTTTTGGATGTCTAGGGTTTTGGGCATTCTTGTTTATTGCAAAAAGGCCTTTAGAGCCTCATTGTAACAATATTCTTTTTGTGAATGAGCACAGTCATCACATCTCTTCTCAGAGATAAGCCCCCACCATTCTAGCGAGTCTTTCACTCTATATCTTTACAGTCTCTGTACATTTCTTTGATTAATAGAAATCATGTATTACTATATATCTGTGTTTATGGTTTCATCTCTGATACATTTCTATTATAATATTGAATATATGCGATATCTCTATGCATTTCTTTATTATATCTTTGTTCTCATTTAGTGCCAAAAATAATCTGGATCAGTGGTATCAGAGCAGGCTGCTCTTGATCGTTTTTTCAGTGCATGTCCCCGACGAGGTTCGAGTATAGAAATTTTGGTCTCGATCTTGTCTCTCTTTAAGACAATTGCTCTCGCACACCCAAGAAACCCTCAATGGCAGAAGAAAAGAAAAACAATGGAGCAGACGATCCTATCAATTTGTTGCTTGAGCAAGCTCTCACGCAACAAAGGGATGAAATGATGGAGAATTTTTCCCACATCCTTCAATGCCTGCCGATAACAACAGGTGCATCTTCATCAAGCAGTCACTTTGGAGGCACCTCACCTTTCAAGGTACAAGTTAATTTTGATATTCTTGTATTTGAAGGACAGATAGATGCAGAAGCCCTAGAAAAATGGTTAACTCTACTAGAAGGTTATTTCTCTGTTAACAATTTTTCCGACAAAGAAAAGATCACCTTCGCACTCCTTAAATCTCTGCCTCATGTCAAACATTGGTGGGAAACTTACTGGGAGCAAAGTTCCATAGAGGAGTCTGGAATATATGGGGTCAATCCCACTTGGGATTTTTTTGTGGATGCGGTAAAGGAACAGTATTACCCTGTTGGAAACTATGAGGACCAATACATGAGATGGACCACACTATGGCAAGAGAGGGGCCAAGAAGTTATGGAGTTCACCAATACCTTTCATACCTTGCACATCAAGCTGGGTATCAAAGACTCCGAAAGAAATTTGGTTCTGAAATATCGGGGGGCTCTACACAGATACATCCAGACTTAAATGGATTTTCTGGACATCTCATCACTCAGTGTTGCTTATCAATATGCTGTTAAAATCAAGCAGAAATTTAAGCACCAGAACAAACGGGAGTTCGGGTCTACAAATCCCCAACAACCAAAGTATGAAAAAGACATCCCTAACCAACAGTCTCCTGAAAACCAATCCAAGACACAAGAAAAGAAGGGTCAAGGGAAGACAAAGAAGGACACCAGAAAATGGTGCGATTTCCACAAAATCCCCTAGCCCAACACCAATGAATGTCACTCAAAACAGTCATTGGTGGCCAAGATCAAAGACAAGGAGCCAAAATCTAGTTTAGAATCTGATTTTGAAATATTGTTAAAGGACAAATCATTGGCGCAGACCCCACTGCTATTGTTGCGACCGCAGAAATTCAACCAGAAGAACCAATAGGTCCCGAAGAGGGGGAACACCTTTTTCATTCAAATTGTGGGTGAAAAGTATCCCGCTGCATTTTATTATTGATAGCGAAAGCCAAAAGAACCTCATCTCGGCAGAGGTCATCAAACAATTTGGATTGTCAACAACACCACACCCGCAACCATACAACATCGGGTGGCTTCGCCAAGGACACGATCTTTGTGTTAGCCAACAATGTCGATTGTCATATGGCATCCAACCCTTCAAGGATGAGGTATTATGTGAAGTTGCCCCACTGGATGTTTGTGATGTTCTCTTGGGCCAGCCATATATGTGGAAGCGTCATACTGTTTATGAGTCTTGACCCCGTAGTGTCCTTGTTACTTTTGGGGGTCATCTCGATAGAATACCAGAGGTAGTTCCAACTATTTTTCCACCTAAAATTTTCCACAAGTTAGTATCTCATACTGAAAAATTTAGCTTCTTCACAATCTGTTCAAAAGAAGAATAGAAGGACACTGCAACCACTACAGCCTTGCCCCAAGCAACTTCTATCCAAGAGAAGCAAGTTGACAAGGCTGCAGAAAAGTGCAAATATTTCTTCCACACATCATCCTCTCATGTATCTCTACTTGTTGAACAACCTCAGTCTCAACAGGTTCATGACAGACTTCCACAAATTGAGCAACGCGACATCTCTAGCAAGACAAGCAGCTCACCAAGATGCAGATTCAGCAAATGCTTTTCCCTCTCCCCTGAGAACTCAAAAAAATGGATACCATTTCTTCCTAAGGAGGGAGGATTGATCCAGGTGGATATCGGTGGCCACCCACCTTTTCTCACTGGCTCAAAACAATTTTCTGGTAATTTTAACAATTTACTATTTTTAGCAGTTTTTAACTTCTAGGACCATTTTGAGGGCCTAACTGAAGGTTTTTCAGGATTAATCTCCTCAATTATATAAAAAGTAATCAATGATCCCCCCAAATGAATCTCCTCATTGATACCTTTCCAACGAGCTATAACATGCCTAAAACAAAGATCGTATGCAAAAGTTACGACCCCGGGAAGTTGATGTACTAACTTACCCAAACGGGGCCCACATGACTTTTGGCATTTCATCTCCTAGGGTTAGGCTTTTGGATATCTAGGGTTTTTTTCATTCTTTTTTATTTTAAATAGGCCTTTAGAGCCTCATTGTAATGATCTTCTTCTTGCGAATGAGAGCAGTCGTCACATCTCTTCTCAGAGATAAGTCGCTACCATTCTAGCGAGTCTTTCACTCTGTATTTTTACAGTCTCTGTACATTTATTTGATTAATAGAAATTGTGTATTACTGTATATATGTCTTTATGGTTTCATCTCTGATACATTTCTGTTATATTATTGAATATCTTAGATATCTCTGTGCATTTCTTTATTATATCTCCGTTCTCATTTCGTGTCGATCCGGATTATTTTCGACACGAAATGAGAATGAAGATATAATAAAGAAATGCACAGAGATATAGAAGATATTCAATAATATAATAGAAATGTATCATATATGCAACCATAAACACATATATACAGTAATACACGATTTCTATTAATCAAAGAAATGTACAGAGACTGTAAAAATATAGAGTGAAAGACTTGCTAGAATGGTGGCAGCTTATCTCTGAGAAGAGATGTGACTGTTGCACTCATTTGCAAGAAGAAGATCGTTACAATGAGGATCTGAAGGAATTTTTACAATAAACAAGAATTCCAAAAATCCTAGACATCCAGAAACCTAACCCTAGGAGATGAAGTGCCATAAGTCATGTGGGCCCCGTTTGGGTAAGTTAGCACATCAACTTCTCGGGGTTGTAACTTTTGCATACGATCTCTGTTTTAGGTGTGTGATAGCCTGTTGGAAAGGTATCATTGAGGAGATTCATTTTAGGGTCTCAATCATGCCTTTAGATATAATTGAGGATCTCGATCCCGAAAATGATTCATTTAGGCCCTCAAAATGGCCTTGTAAGTTAAAAACTGCTAAAAATAATAAATTGTCAAAATTGCCAGAAAACTATTTTGAGCCAGTTGGAAAAGGTAGGTGGCCACTGATATCCACCTGGATCAGTCAAATTTTCATATAACCAAAGGCTCTACCTTGAATAAAATAGTCTTAGTCCAAGAAAATAAGTAAGATGCAACAATAAATAACCTTTAAGATTTAGAGTGAAATGAAAGGTTCAATCAATAATCAATTGATATGCATGTGTATATTTGGATTCAACCTTGCTAGAAACAAATATAAGAGATGGGTTTGACCCATTTTCCCCTTTTCAATAACCAATATTTTCCCAAGTTTGAACAGGCGTTAAATAAATATAACCTAGGTAAAACTAGAACCAAAGACAAGCTAAAGAAAATGAAGACAACCAGAGCTCATATAGACCACATTTCATTCAAACACATTCCATGGATTCAAGTTCGAACCATATTAACTTGTGTAACAAGAATTAATGTATCTTTCCATTTACCATGGATCTCATAAAATTAAAAAGAACTTAATTGGATTTGAAAACCTCACTGTCCTGCATGAAAATAGTCGAGGTGAGATCAACGCATATCTCAACAGTTCACCATTTCTCCAAATGAATAATGAACATAGAATGGAAAAGGAAAATATGAATCGTGACAAATTGAAAACCAAGACTAGAATCTCCTTTCATCCAACAACCAACAATTATTCATTTTACAAATTTTTCCAATAGGTATAGCGCATACAAAAAGTAAAACCATTGAAACAAAATCAACATTGTCACCCAATTTTTCTCAGGAATGAGAGATAAGGCAAGAGATACTTTTACACTCACAACCCATCAAACATATCCAAAGTCTACCTCATCTGTAAAAAATATTTATACAAGAGATGTTGAATATCCAATGTACTTACCTTGTCCAATTGTGACTTTATAGTAGTCTTGAGATAGTTTCCACAATGACCAAGAAGTTTCGTTCCTTAGGTGGATTTCTTTTCCACATATTGATCAATGAAAAATTAGCATAACCCTAGCTCCTTGAAATATGGTAAGGCACAAGATGACTTTGCATTAAATCCAATGCTGAATTTAAATAGACGCATGGCCATCACATCACATACATTACATCTTTACCATAGCCAATGACCATATGGTAATAAAAACCTATCTTGTGTATCAATAACAACTCGCATCACCAATAACAAAATATTAATTCCACCGAAAATATTCCATCACTGAAGAGCTTCTCCAACTCTCTTTTAATAAATTATGAGTCCATTCCAATTTAATCGACCCAAATGTAGACTCACTTCCATGTCTTCTTGAAGTAATAACTATGCGATGGGACAACACTTATATCTAATGACATATTACATACCACTTATATCTTGTGTGCATTTAAAATTGGTAACATATCTCAAATGTTTCAAACATTATTGCTTATGAACTCAATGCTTATGGAATTTCAATTCAAACATAACCTTTTGTTAATAACAAAAATATCAACATGGAACACAAATGAACTTGTAAGAGTGAATCCATTGATATACCACAGCCTTATATGCATACCATGACTTTTTAACAAGAGATTTGAATATGAATGCAAACTTACCCACATGTAAATCGTTTGTGGCCATTCTTTTTCTTGTCATACTTCGACCTCACTGTATATATGCCACATTTGTATAAATAAATTTTAAAGTTTATATGTTTTGAACTTGTGATCACCATGCAATCATAGGAGTAGGGAAGATCATTCATTTGGCATATTTCACAAGTACCATGTAATAGCTCGATTTTGAGCCCCATACTAAATAATGTATTTTGTGAATTTATGAAAGTTCAGAGTGCCCAAACAATTAAAAGAGGTTAGTTTTCCTAGGAAGTGTAATGTTTTGATCATTATTAATAATAAATACATCACTAGTTGCTAAATGGACAAGGAAAAGAGTTATAGGAGGATATGATTCCACAAGAGAGGGTACTTGAGGCGATAAGTATTTATTTTATATTTTATTTATCCATTTTTGTTTTAATGGAGAATATTAGTTACATGAGCTTGTTGGGGGAAGGCCATGTGGTTCTCTAATTACAAGAATTATATAAACCCATCTTGGGTCTATTTGGGGGGTTCACTCACTCACTCATTGTTCATTATTCATTGTTTACACTGTTCATTTTTTTCTCTCTCCAATCACTCTTTCACCCACTCTTCATTCCTCATTCATTTTGATCTTGGCTTGGGAAAGAAAAACGAATTGTGGAGAGGAGCCATCGTTTTGTTGGAAGTAATGATTGTTGGTGTATTCTAGCCATGAATTAATGCC
Source organism: Picea glauca (assembly GCA_000966675.3). Lineage (NCBI taxonomy): Eukaryota > Viridiplantae > Streptophyta > Pinopsida > Pinales > Pinaceae > Picea > Picea glauca. Next base: position 252,089 of record JZKD02S2392039.1, on the reverse strand, counting down.
TGCATGTCTGAGATGCATTGGCATGTGTTAATTTTTACCCACAACTGTGAATCCTGAGAGTACCAGTGTGGAGATTCTTGACCTTATGCATTGGAGCCCTAGAAGGAGGTGGACAACCTGAGTTACTGTGTGGAAGAGAAGGGGGTCCATTCTCTTAGGTTGTGCAGACTAGGTAGAAGAGATTTCCTTTACTTTGGATTTTAGTGTGTTTTGAGAATCCTATGATAGCTTGAGTGTTGACTGGTTTGGGAAGATTAGTGACACCCTAAAATCGTCCTTTTGGATTCATAGCCCTGGATCAGGGGTGAAATTGTTGTTGAGACTTGGAACAACATTGTCTATGGTTCGATGGAACATCCTTAGTTTGCAATCAGTTGGTTATTCATTTAATTAAAAATAAGTTCTCTATGTCATGGTTTCATTTCCCTGTATATTTATTTTTGTTGTGTATTTTTTTATCTATGAAATTCATATCTATAGTATGCATGCTTGTTGTTTATTGTTGTGCATGACATATGGTTCATTTATTTTATGTTGTAGGATGAATCTTCATCTATGCATGTGAACATTTCATGCATATTTATTAATCAAAAATTTACCAGAATTCAAAATTGTTTCAGAAGCGATCTTGAAGTAGTGTGCCAGCTTGTGGGTGGATGGGTATGTTACATATTGATATCAGAGCTTCTGGTTGAAACACTGAACTGGAATGGGCTGAAACTATTGGAAACAATATTATGGTATTTTCCTTAAGAATGAATTTGTCGTTGAGATCTTAAATCTCAGGTGAGATAGCATTGCAGAGGCCACATAGAAGGCCTAACATCGTGATTACAGAGATCCTTTGTAAAGGATTGTATAATAATGACCATTCCCTTTTGAATTTGGGAGTTATCACAACTATTGAATCAAATAGATCTAGATCATTAGATTTGGATCCAGGTAAACAAGAACTACCAGATAGAGGTGAAACCAGGGGCTAAGTGGGATTAAGTCCCAAACGTTAGATCGATTTGCTAGATTTTCAGTTGTTGATCAAATATGAGAAGGAGATGGTTACTTTGAAACTTCATCGCTTCGACGATTATGGGAGAGAGGGAAAAAGCATGAAAAAGGATGAAGTCATGAAGTCTTGTCAATCATTTGATATGATAGGAGGCTCCGATGAAATCTTGGTTGTTGTTCAGGGCCATCCAGTATTGACCACTTCAAGAAGATTAAATCCAAGAGAATCAAACCATTTTAGAACTGCTATAGCTCAGAATCGCAGAGCGCCAAAGTCTCGAATTCTCGTCGACCATTAGATCGAGGGAAGGAATTTGGGATTAATGTTGACTATTGGATCTAGCAATGGTGGAAGGATAGAGTAAACGAAGGTGATAAATGATGGTAAGCGGTCATCGCCACTTTATGTCTACTTCAGCAGGTGTAACTTTTGGGAAAGTTGAACAACTTGAGAGTTTTAAAATGGATTCCCAAAGGCTGGAAGTCCCAAAATCCCGTCTACAGTTAGTTCAAGGGAAGAATTCAAGAGTAATGTAGGCCGAAACTATGGAGTAGAGAATGTGGGACATTTGTTGGGTTAATGACATGTCTTATTCCATGTGGCATGGGTGTTGTGTGGGGACACGTGTCACATGGATTCAATATCTTATGGACCCCAACCTATTCATTTTTAGTGACATGTGGCACACGTACCAAGGGTACACATCACAATAGGTGACGTCAACATGCCATGTCATATCCAACATTATGGAATTCAGGAATGTCCAACATCTCTACCAGTGAAAGTGTCAAAGGTCGAAGTTGTGAATTCATGTAGACCGTCGATCTAATATTCCTTCAGGACTTTTCTCAAACCGTTAGATCAAGCAATGGAAGGATGGTGTAAGCATTTTGGTAGGTATCACTCTGGGGGATTTGAATGACTTGGGAGTTGTAATATCCCAGAGTCCTGGAGCGCTGAAGTCAAAAAATGAATAAGGACCGTCCATCCTGATGCTTTATTAAGTCATGGCCATTAGATTAACTAGTGGAAGGATAGCGTAAGAAGAGGTCCTAACTGACGATAAGCAGTCATTGTCACTTTATGACTGCTTTGGCAGGTATCACTTTGGGGAAGTTGAACAAGTCAAGAGTTTCAATGTATCAGATCCTCGAAGTAGAAAATTCATGCGTTCCATTGACATAATGCCCTTCAGTATTTCTCATGACCATCTGATTTAACAATGGAACGATAGGGTAAGAGATTCAACGGGTATCACTTTGAGGGAGTTGAGTGACTTGGGATTTGTAATGTTTCAGAGTCTTGGAGTGTCGAAGTCTCAAATTGATTAAGCCCATCCATATCAACATCATATTAAGTTGTGATTGTCAATCTCATTGAATCCTCCAGATGAGTTGGGATCATCCAATTGATGGGATATTAAATATCAATCGCCTGATATACCCGTGGAGTTAATATAAGTGTTCGATGAAGTTTACTCTGAAAGAGTTGGAAGACTGAAATGGGAGAATAGTTGAAGGACAAAGTCTGGAGGACTTGGTTCCAACACCAATTTCATGATAAGGTAAAGGGGTTGAGGGGAAAGGGGCCTAGAAGTAGCCCAACCCTCAGACATTTTTGAACAAGATCCTGTGTAGAAGAATAAGGGAAAAATATCAGTGTCGATAATGCAGAGAGAAAATGAAGTTGGCACATGAGTATCCTTATTAGAGACTGCGAGAAGCGTCAAAATAGAAGTACGTAGTTACAATGAAGAAAATGAGAGGTTGATGAGATAAGAAAACTAGATAAATGTTCATGTAATGAAAATCTTAAATCAGTTGTAGAGGCAAACAAAGAATGGATCAAACTCAAGATGGGAGGAAGAGGGTCGATATTGTGAAAGAAGAGATAACTACAAAAGAGCTAGTCATTCAAGAAGTGCTAGAAGAATGCATAGACATCAATCACCTCACTCAAAATGGATATTTTACACATCAAAATATTACATAAGCAGTCAAGAAGTGTCTCATGTTAGGAACCAAAGAGCAAGATATGAATTGGATATTTTTCAAGGAGAGATGAGGAAGCTTAAGCCACCATCCATTGATGGTGAAAGAGAAAGGGAAGATTATGTTGAAGCATGGTTGCTTGGACTTAGGAGTTATTTTCAATTTCATAACTACTCATAAAACATAGAAGCCACAATTTCCACTTAGCATCTACATGGATAAGATGTTATCTAGTGGGATCAACTCAAGAAAGTTGAGCACATAAATGAGAGCATGATCAATTGGAAGAAATTCAAGAAATATTTTCATAAGGAGTACCTTTTAGAGCACTTATATGAAAATAAATTGTAGAATTTCTTTGAACTTAGGCTAGAAAGCATGACCATAACAGAGTATGAAAAGAAGTTCTTGGGGCTGCTAAATTATGTGGGGTTTATAAAATATGAGAAGGTGAAAGTACATAGTTTTTTGAGTGGACTTCCTTCATTTTATAAAGAGAAGATTCAATATGATGAGCCCAGGACTTTTACTAAGACCGTTAGGAAGGCTAAGTACCTATATGAGCAAGGAAAGGGAGAAGATTCTTTACAGAAATATTGGAAGGATAAGAAAAAAGAGAAGTCTGATCAGATAAAGAAAGGATTCAAACCTCCTTTCAATAGAAATATCCCAAATAAAAATCAGCCAGACCAGTATGCTAAGGATGAATCCAAGAGAGAAGACTCCTTGGGAAAAAGGTGAAGACCACCAATCCCATGTTAGGGATGCAAAGAAGATCACTTGTACAAGGATTTCCCTCACTGAAAATACAAAGTGAAGACAATGTATAACATCCAAGAGGATACACCAGTAGATGACATGGGAATAATATATGTAGCCTTAGATGATCGACAAATAAAGTGTTATCACTGAAATATCATTTGCAACATTGCACACAATGGTTAAGGAAAAATGTCAATTCCAACAACAATTATTCCACCCACAGCACCAAAAATGCATTCAAAAGGAAAAAAACTATACAAATGCATAAAACATTATAGTGCACAAATTCACCAAAGGAGGCATGTGCATAGTGTGCAGAATGTGCAGGCCAACCTAGCCCTCAGAACGCACTATACACCAAATGCGTGACTATGTCAAGAAAAGTTGCACACTATTGTGGGAAAATGAGTTATACCCGCACACATGTGCACAGGTATTTCCCCTTTTTCTGTGCACTGGTGGGCCCATACCCTAAAAACACCATGTATGGCCCTCCGTACAGCCCCTACCTACAAACTAGGAATTTCACAAGGTATAGGATGATAGGACCACTAACCTATCTCTCACCACTCCAAGATCGGTAGCCTCATGCTCCCACAATCTCGAAATCTCCTCAAAGCTATCTTGTCAGTTCAACAACAGTCACAGGTACAAATAAGGTGGAATTGTGGGCCCACCATCCATATATAGCCCCTTTTTCCCAACTTCCACACTCTATTACAAGAGCCCAAAGCCTTTGTTTTCTGATTCATTCTCAACCATAAGATCCTAGTCCCACCATATACACATTCACATTCCCTGGGTCACCATCTGCACTTGGCCCTGGAGGAGTATTATTCTCACATCACATCTAAGTACACATGCTCACTTTCAATTTTCTAAAATAAATGTTATATGTTCTTTATCATTAGATATTGTTCACGTTGGGTATTTGGTTTTCATGTGTGCAGGTATTTGTTCCAAAAGCTTACATCCCCTTCAGGTATGTGTTTGACACTGGCATGCAATTATTCCCTCTATAAATCAATTGCATATCCCAGTCACACCCTCTGAAATTTACCTTTAGGGTCCTTACATCCAGCTCTGCAGTACCTTTACCTTTGTTGCATTTGGGTACTGTCAACGACCGATAGCACTCTCCTCCACATGATTTGTCCCATTCATATTTCCCCTTGGAAACTTGACACTCAGGTTGATTTCACCCCCTAGGGATGGTAGTCATGATAGGCTTACACACTTCCGATAATGAACCCCATGCTTCTTCTCGTCATATTTATAACTTTCCCAATGGACTGCCAGGTCATATCATCTCAGTTCTATTGACTGCACCTACTCAGTTTCATTAGCCCTCCATCTCATCCACCATCAGTTTTCCCATTTGCAAATTGTCCTCCATCCATTTACGTCATACATAAACCCACCCATGGCCCCCCCACCCTCCACCATTTCTCTTTCACAACTTGCACCCTAACAGGCCAAGCCATCTTTCATTGGGGCACCTGTTTCTGTATCTATATACTCAACCCCAATTATTCTTTATTTCTTTGGTAATTGTAAAAATCCTTTTGTTTCCATCATGTACATAGCTTTTCATCACCATCCTTAATGGCCTTTCTTTCCTTGGAAAAAGAAACACATGTCTCCCTTAGTTGGGGCATTCACTTTTTTTTAATTCTGACATCATTCATGAACCCCGAGTATCCTAATTTCATATACCCATGATCTGTAATTTTTTCCACTATGTTAGCCTCTGGCACAATTTAACCCCATATCTAGTTGTCCCCCTGACACTAGATCAAGTTTTACGGTTGTTTCCAATCATCCTTCAAAATTCCCCAACCAAGGGAAGTCTTGTGTCCCACAACATCTTGACTTCATTCATGTTACCCGTCAGTACCTGATATCATCTATTACTTAGTGGATTTCAAGAATCCCTTTTCTTCTTGGCATCGTGTCTCCCTTCATGTCGACATCAACACAGTTTCCAGAAGGAAGACAATATCTTTACTCTTATTACCTTTTCAATGAGGAGTCTCGGACGAAACAGAGAGAATCATCATTGATTTCTGATTCCATTGACCCCCATAACATTCGACTTCATAAAAATACCATGTTACGATGGTTCTCACTATGTGAATATTGCAGTTGTTTCATATCATCCAAACACCTTTGAATTTTTTAGGCCATCAATGCCTATGAGTCCTCGACAATTATTACAGTTGTCCTTGACTCACTTCAGAGTTCATTCACCATTCAAAACTTTCATCTTCCATTATCAACCACCCCCAAGGGTGCTGCAGTTATCTACATCAGCATACATCTTTAGTTACAGTCTCATATTCTGGTTTCATGACATAAGCATGGGGCATGCCCTCCTCATTTGCACACTGATTTTATTTTTCTCCCTAGAAAAAGGTTTGTGTCCTATATTTTTCCCTCTACCTCCAGTGGATCACTCTTGCATATCCTCTCTTCACTCATTATTACAATGTCACTCTTAGCAAAATAAACATTGATGTATTTTGGCTATACATATTCTCATAACCTCACACATCAAGGGGCATCTATTATCACTAAAATATTGTCTGCAACATTGCACACAATGGTTAAGGAAAAATATCAATGTCGACGACAATTATTCCACCCACAACACCAAAAATGCATTCAAAAGGAAAAAAAATATAAAATTGGGTCAAAACTTACAGTGCACAAATTCACCAAAGGAGACATGCACAGAGTGTGCAGAATGTGTGGGCATAACCCTCAGAGCACACTATGCACCAAATGCTCGACTATGTATGAGAAAATCTACACACTTCAATGAACAACGCATTTATGGATCTTGTCAAGCCCTCAACCACTTTTGGTCAGACGCCCAACTCAATTTGACACTCATATCTGAGCGAAATCTAGCTTGGGGGTTGGTCAAGGGATAGAGGATTCCCTAAAAGGCCCCTTGTTCACACTATGAACCAATTACATTTTGCCTTCGAGGAATGCTATAAATAAGATCCATGGCTATGCTAAGAAACCAATATCTTCATAGTATTGTTATGTTGCAAGAATTATTCCTTGAGAATCTTCTTTTCTCTTTGAAGCCTTCAAGCACCATTGTAATAGGCCATTCCACTCAGCTCTTGAGGGAATAGGCATTGTTTTTCTTCACCATTTTCCATTTCTTCCATTGTAATAGATAATAGATCTCTATTAGGGAACTCAAGAGCCCTCCCTAGGAGGAAGATGGGACTCATAATTCCCTACCCTTTCTCTACAGTGTTTTTCCTACTAATCTATTGATGCATTGGTAGAATTATTTTGGTCATTGTTTGATTTTCATGGTTCTAAGTTTCTCATGCTTTATAACATTTATTTCTTAGTTGTTTTAGTTTATTTCTTTGTTTTTATATATGTTTAGTTTACTTAACCCACTCACAAAATTTTGTCTTGTCTAGCAGGCTCATCTATACATGCAAGTGTTGTTGTTTTGCGCACCCAAGTGACAAAACCAACACAACACAGAGTACCAATCCAATATGATCAAGGTGGAAGGTAAGATCATTAATCATCCTATTTTTATTTTAATTGATTCAGGAGAAAGCCATTTTTACATTAATCCTAAAATAGTGGATAGATTAAATTTGGAGACAACTAAGCTTGGAAAATCAATTTTTGTTCAGCTAACCATTGGAACCAAAAGAAGGATCAGTGAGATGGTCAAAGGTTGTTCCATAAGTATGAACTAACTAAATACTAATGTTGATTTAAATATTATACCATTGGGGTCTTATGATATTGTAATTGGAATGGATTGTTTGGAAAAGCATCATGTTGTCCTAGATTGTCATAACAAGACATTTACATGTCTTGATGAAGAAGGGAAATAGAGCATTGTGAGATGAGTTCCAAGACCATTTCCATAAGGGATATATCATCCTTACAGTTGAATAAATGTTTCAGGAAAGGATGCCAATTGTATGTAGCCCATGTGGAGGATCCATAAAGGATAAAAGGGCTAAGACTTGAAGATTTTTCAATACTACAAGAGTTTGAAGATGTATTCCAAGAAATCTTAGGATTTCCACCAATGAGGAAGAGAGATTTCTCTATTGATTTATTACTAGGAGTTTCCCCAGTATCAAAAACACCTTACAGAATGAGTACACCAGAATCAAAAGAATTACAAATGCAGTTGGAAGAATTGTTGAAGAAAGGGTACATACATCCTAGTGTTTCACCTTGGGGAGAAACAATACTCTTTGTAAAATGGAAGGATGGAACATTGAGGTTGTGTATGGAATTTTGACAGCTCAATAAATCCACTATGAAGAAAAAATATCCTCTACCCAAAATTGATGACCACTTTGATCATCTAAGAGGAGAAACAATATTTTCAAAAATATACTTGAGATCAGGATACCATCAAGTAAGAATCAAGGAAGAAGACATCCATAAGACAACCTTTAGAACTAGGTATGGGAATTATCAATTTGTAGTGGTGCAATTTTGACTGTCCAATGCACCAACTATCTTTATGTGCTTAATGAATGGAATAGTCAAAAATTATTTGTATAAGTTTGTCATAGTATTCTTGGACGACATACTTATCTATTCTAAGTCAAAGGAAGAGCATGGACATCACCTAATATCAGTATTGCAAGTGGTAAGGGAACATTAGTTGTATGCCAAGATTAGTAAGTGTTATTTTTACAAAGAACAAATCCATTATTTGGGACACATTATTTCAGAACAAGGTATAGCAGTGGATCCAAAAAAGATTGAATCCATTAGAGGATGTCTATCACCCAGGAATGTTGCAGAATTTATATCTTTTATGGGATTAGTTGGTTACTACAAAACCTTTATAGAAGGGTTATCCAAGATTGCGCATCCCATCACTTCTTTGCAAAATAAAGGAATTAAATTTGAATGGACAATTGAGTGTGAAGAGAACTTTAATTTGTTGAAATAATTACTTACTAGTGCTCCCATTTTAAAGATTGGTGACCCAAATGAAAGTTTTATGGTATGTACAGATGAATGCGAAGAAGGACTTCGTGGAGTCCTTGCTCAAAATTGACATGTCATTGGTTATGAATCTAGAAAATATTAAAGAACATGAGAGGAAATATGCCACACCTGAATTGGAACTTGCTGCCATTGTTCACGCATTGAAGATGTGGAGGAATTACCTCATGGGGAAGAGATTTGAATTAAGAACATACCATAGTGGTCTGAAAGATATTTTTCAATAGCCAACTTTGAATGCCAAGAAAATGAGATGGATAGAATTATTAAGTGAATACCAATTTGCCATCAAGCATATCAAAGGAAAATAAAATAAAGGTGTTGATGCACTTAGTAGAAGAGTACATCTCATGCATGCTATAGCCATTAGTATGCATCAATCGGATTTGAAGAACATAATTTTAGATGTTGCTACAGATCAACATTACCTATAGGTAAAATAAATCTTACAGCAAGAAAATGTACAACAGAAAATTAAAGAATATGAGATGAGGGAATATGGATTACTCATGCATAAAAATAGAATTTATGTTCCTAGTTCCGGAGAACTTAGAAATTTGGTATCAAAATAAATGCATAATGTTCTGTATGATGGATATTCCGGTTACTAGAAAAAAATTGTAGCAGTAAGAAGCCAATTCTTTTGGTTGGGAATGAAGAAAGATGTTGTTGATTACATTGTTATATGTATGGAGTGTCAGAGAGTGAAGGTTGAGCATAGGAACCCAACGTTTTTTCTATAGCCATAACCAATTCCAGAGAATAAATGGGAAGTGGTAACCATCGATTTTATAACTAAATTACCTAGGAAAATAAGACAACATGATTCAATCATGGTAGTGGTTGAAAAATTGAAAAAGGTTTCTCATTTTTTTCCTATAAAAATGACTCATACAATAGCTAATATTGCAAAAATTTACATGAGGGAGATTGTTAGGTTGCATGGGATACCTAAGGAAATTGTTTCAGATAGAGATGGAAAGTTTACTTCAAATTTATAAAGGGGATTGTTTAAAGGATTTGGTTCAAATATGAACTTTAGAATATCATACCATCCACAATCATATGGGAATACAAAAAAATTCAACCAAGTAATTGAAGACATGTTGAGGATGTATGTGATGGATAAGCCATCTAAGTGGGAGGATTACTTGCACCTGGTTGAGTTTGCCTAAAATAATGGGTATCAAGATTCATTGAAAATGATCCCATTTGAAGCTTTATATGGTAGGAAATGCAATACTCTACTGATTTTGGGAAACCCAATAGATAGAGTGGTACTTGGGACAAAATTGCTCAAGGATGTGGAAGACCAAATGGTTAGAATTAAGTAGAATTTAAAGGCAGCACAAGATAGATAGAAAAATTATGCTGATAAGAACCTGACAAATAGAGAATTTAAAGTGGGGGAGCATGTGATTTTAAAAGTGAATCCCAAGAATATCTCTTTGAATTTGGGTAGTTGTACAAAGTTAGCAACCAAATTATGTGGTCCATTTGAGATATTGGACATAATAGGGCTAGTTGGATACATGCTTGCATTGTCTACTTCCATGAATGTGCATAATGTATTTCATGTCTCTTTTCTAAGTAAATATGTACATGATCCTAACCATGTTATTAATTGACATCTGATTCAGATAGAAACAGAGGGAGACTTTCAGGTCCAACCAATGCAAATATTGGAAAGAAAAGTAAAAATGCTCCGGAATTGAGTTATAGAGCTGGTAAAAGTGTAGTGGACCTGCTACAGTCCTGAAGATGCTACTTGGGAGCATGATGATTCCATGCAGGCATAGCATCCACCAATTTTTGAATAAATGTTGAAATTTTGATTTTTGTTTTGTATATACACTGAGGACAATTCCAAAATAACGGGGATGGGAATGTAATACCCCATTTTTGAGCCCCATATTAAATAATGTATTTTTTTAATTTATGAAATGATAGAGTGCCCAAACAATTAAAAGAGGCCATTGTGCCTAGGAAATGTAATGTTTTGATCATTGTTAATAATAAATGCATCACTCATTGCTAGACATAAGGACAACATTTATAGAGAGCTATGATTCCACAAGAGAGGGGGCTTGAGGGGCTAAGTATTTATTTTATATTTTATTTACCCATTTTTTATTTAATGGGGAATATCAATTATGTGAGCTTCTTAGGGGAAGGTCACGTGGTTCTCTAATTCCAAGAATTATATAAAACCATCTTTGGTCTATTTAGGGGGTTCACTCACTCACTCATTGTTCATTGTTCGCTTTGTTCATTCTATTCTCTCTCCATTCACACTTTCACCCACTTTTCATTCCTCATTCATTTTGATCTTATCTTGGGAAAGAAAAATGAATTGTGGAGATGATCTATAGTTTTGTTGGAATTAATGATGTTGGTGTATTCCAGCCATGAATTAATGCCTGGATGTCTACGATGCATTGGAATGTGTTAATTTTTTCCCACAACTATGAATCTTTAGAGTCCCAGCATGGATATTCTTGACCAGATGCACTAGAGTCTTGGAAGGAGGTGGACAACTTGAGGGACTACGTGGAATAGAAGAGAGTCCATTCTCATGGGTTGTGCAGGCTAGGTAGAAGAGAGTTGGTGTACTTTGAATTATTATGTGTACTAGGAAGCCTATGAGAGCTTGAGTGTTGACTGTTTTGGGAAGCTGAGTGACACCTTGGAACCTTCCTTGTGGATTTATAGCTCTAGCTCAGGGGTAACATTGTTTTTGAGACTTGGAACAACAATGTCTACGATTGGGTGGAGCATCCTTTGTCTGCAACCAGTTGGTGATTCATTTAATTAAAGATAAGTTCTCTCTATCATGGTTTCATTTACCTGTATATTTATTTCCAATGTGTATTTATTTATCTATGAAATTTGTATCTATAATATGCATGCTTGTTGGTTATTATTCTGCATGACATATGGTTCATTTATTTTATGTTGTAGGATGAATCTTGATCTATGCATGTGAATATTTCATGCATCTTTATTAATTAAAAATTTATCAGAATTCAAAATTATTTTAGAAATGAGCTTGAAGTAGCATGCCTAGCCTGTGGGTGGTTGGGTACATTACATACCATGTCACCAAATTAATAAAGGATGAAAATAAAATATCATCATAAAATGCACTAAAGTGATATGCAACAAACTAATTTCATCATTTAATCAAGCATCATAAGAGATGTAGGTCAGCAAACCATAACTTTTGAAGCTTCATCGTAATGCCACTTATATGAAGATATGTGATTATTCTTAGCAGAATGCCTTAAAATAATAATTTATGTTTTCTCTAATAGGGGACCCCACCTATTAATATTATATAATAAATATGTAGATAGGCCTTGCAATAATTTGCAGGATTTTATAATAGGTGATGATATTTTGAGTGAGTGGGGATGTGAGATGCGCTTACAATTGTTTTACCCTCAAAAGTGTCATTTGATTCCTCAAAATGGCTATGAAAGGATTCAGACCCTAAGTCTCCAAACCAAGACCTACTGCTATAATGGGTTGTCCAATTCCTCAAATGTTTCCACCCAGAAAGCACCATGATAGATGAAAAATTATATAATAATCCAATCTGGATCATACCTCCCAATTTTTGGAGTCTTTTCATCCCCAAAATATTTTACTGAATAAGGTGAGGAAAATTTTCCTCTACCTTCAACATAGTTGAGAACTGAACAGGAACTGTGGCCTGAAAATGAGAACTCTAGCCCCAAAAAACCATATTTTTGTGTCGAAAATGCTAAAGTCAACCCTCGAAAGAGAAAGTGGTGCTAATGGTAGCACCATTTTTTTGAGGGTGCTTAACATTTCGACTTGCTTGAAATCGTGACCTTCACAACCAGAAAAAAACCTTAAAATTGACCCTCGAACCGAAAAGTGATTCTTCAAGTAGCACCCATTTTGTTTGGAGTTACGACTTAATTGAAATAGTCACCTTGAAAAATGGTACCATCACAAATAAAAAAATCAAAATTGTCTCCTAAGTTACTACTTGAAAATGTATTTATTAATCTTTTTTTTTACATTAAAAAAAAATAAAATGAAAAAAAAAACACTCCCTAGTTCATGAGTTTAAAAAAATGAAAACTAAAAAACACCTTTAAATTTTTTTATCATAACCCAATAAGAA
>JZKD02S2392039.1:207846-224384 GCA_000966675.3 Picea glauca | reverse complement strand
CCTAGCACACACGCTCTTTAAAGTGGAAAAACAAAGTCTCGTACGCAACTATGCACTGGTACAAACCGTAGGACGGTTAAGGGCGCCCAGCCCCTAACCGCCTCGACACCTGGGCACATGGGCACATGCGACCGCGCGCTTTTAAAAAGTGGTTAAGTCGGTTTTAAGACCATGTAACTCCCACTCCAGGTCTCGGGCATATGCAAAACCGTGGTTATAGTGTGAAACCCCGCGCAAATAACCGTGCGCACACAACACAATGTATAACCCACGCAAATACAATGCATAAACGTTGTTTTAATATACCCGCGTGCATGTTATATAACATATGTAACATATATATATAATATAATGTTACAACCCCCACGCGGATTTATATATATGCGCACACCATACATTAACAAAACTTTGGTATATATGCATTCGTGCCACGCGCCAACAGTCGAAACCTGGTCATATGTATTACAACGAAACCATGGGTCAGGGCTTAAGCCCCGGCCCGCGCCCTTTTCCAAATATCACAAAATGTAACTTTAAATACATATGCATTGGATTATGAAACAAGAAACATGCAATGGTGTATTGGTCGAGCAGATGTTTGTGTGGTGGGAGGTCCGGGGGTCGAACCCCATGGCCTCCACTATATTTTGAATAAAGCCAATAGCTAAATAATGAGTGACACATGGCGCCTCCAGATTGGGCCACGTGTCCTCATCCCATTTGCCAACAATCCGAACATGTGTCAACACACGACTCGTCAAAAACCAACCAATAAAAATACGCCACACCATCAAACTACCACATCATCAAACTGCCACGTCAGCATGATGGTACGGCCCTGCCACGTGACCATACAGACTGTACGGACATATACAGTCAGCATCCCAAATTTTTGCCTGTTTGGCTCGGCGGACAGATCGCGATATCTCCTCCATATGGACTCTGTTTGCGAAAGTAAATATACCGCTAGAATCAAGAAGACGAGATGGATGCAATGGCACTATTTTCGTTGCATTCCGAGCACTTTGAAAATTGAGCAAATTTTGATCCCCTGATCAGTGCTACTTCTTTTATGAGAGAAAAGGCTTGCTTCTTCAATTCACAGTATCTTAATTCATATTCATGGAGGGTCTTACTCATAAAGTTGATTGGTAACTCTTCACCCTTAGCATTTCTTTGAGTAAGGACTAATGCTACAATTCTTTGTGTAGAAAATGAATACATATTAAAGTCTCTTTGAAAATCTAGACCGATGAGAACTGGTGTTGTATTAATTTCCTTTTTAATTTTATTAAAGGCCTCCCGTGTATCCGAAGTCCACTCGAACCTTTGATCTTTCTTTAACAACACATTAATCAATTTTACTATGCTAGCATAATAAAAAAAAATCTCTGCAAAATATTTATCTTGCCAAAAAATGACCAGTCTCCTTTCTTTAGAAGATGGAGGATTGAGTTCATTGATAGCCTTCACCCTTTCTGGGTAAATCTAAATTCCTTATTTACATACAATATGCCTCAACAATGTTTCCTCGGTTACATGGAAAAAACATTTATTTGGATTCAAAGAAACCCCATAAAATCTACATCTTTCAAACACTTTCCTAAGATGATGAATATGTTCACTTCTAGTCTTTTAATGGACAGCTAGATCATCCTAGTAATCCACCATGAATTTTCCTATAAAAAATTAAAATACATTGTCCATATCCCTTTGGAAAGTGGCTTTATCATTTTCAAACCAAATGGCATATGAGCATATGCATACATCTCCCTTGGTGTTATGAAAGTCATCTTAGGCATGTTTTCATTTGCAACTAAAACTTGGTTGTATCGAAAAAATCCATCTAACATGGACATACAAAAATATCCAGTGACTTGTTGAAGAAGGAATTCCATGTTAGGTAGAGGATAATTATATTTTACACTTGATTTTTTGATATCTCTAAAATACACACACATACGAATCTCGCTGGTCTTTTTCTTCACAACCACTGGATTTGAAAACCAGTCAGAATGTGTGATCGAATATATTATTCCAACTTTCTTCAATTTTTCCAACTCGATTTTCACCAATGGTTTTATCTTGGGATTCATCATTATTATTTTATTATTAAAGGGATTTTCTCCTTCTATTAATGGAATAATATGCTGAAATATTGATTTATCATAGAATTTTAGATCATCATAACTCCAAGAAAAAACATTAAAAAATTCTTTGAAAAGGGAAATTAAGTGTTCATCATAACTACAATCAACTCCCAATTTTATTTACTTCAAGTAAATATTAGTCCCGATATTAACTTTCTTCATTTCTTTGACTTTTTGGATTGATACTTCTTCTGTGAGACTTCTAGTATGATCATCTCTTGTGAAAAGAGATTTAGACTAAACACAATTCTTTGGGATAGGAGAAATATTATTATCTTCATCGTCATTTTAATTTACTAGGAAATATTTCAAGTCTTCATCATTTTTAAACACTTGAAGATAATCTTGGTTATCTGGGACCGAGGGTCAAAAAACACTTTTTACTTGGAACGATGTTTCACTTTGAATGTCATCCGGGTTTGACAATGAAGTGGCCAATGCTAAAGAATATGCCTTCTGATTTTTATCCCTTGGAATAAAAGAAATATTGAAAGAACTAAAGACTTCAATAAATTCATTCACTCTTTTGAAATATAATTTGAGTCTTTCCTTTTTAATATTATACTTCTGAGTGATCTGATGTATTACCAATTCTAAATCCCCAGTCACAATCATATGTTAAATCTTAATCTCCAATTCTAGGATCATTCCTTGAATTAGGGCCTCATATTCTAGTTCTTTATTTGTACAAGGGAACTCAAGTCTAATATCATGTGGGTATATGATATTTGCAGGGCTTTTCAATACAATCCCAACTTCACTCCTTGATCTTGAACAAGCTCCATCAAACGAAATTATCCAATATCCAAGAAAATAATTTTCTTCATTCTTTATATCCTCAATTTTCTCCATATCAAGGATGGCATAGTTCCCAATACCAACATATATATAATATTTCATCAATTCATTATCCTTATTCTTGAAATAAAATGGTCTCCTGGGTTCACAAGGAACCTTGATCATTGCTCCATGTTTTTCAGGTAACATCATACAACTTCCATAGTTCATTATATAGGTACCAATCATGGAATACTAGTCTCTTCCAAGGACAACTATGTATGTTGTAGGTATATCCACCACCACAATATTAAAAATTGTAATGATATGAGGAGCGATAGTAATCCAGGAATAAAAATCCTTAATTTCTTCATAAGTTGGTACCTTCTTGGAATCAATTGCCTAGATGATTTTTCTTGTTTCATAGTACTTGGTGCAACTCATGCCAAGTGATTCCATAAATTACAAGGGAATGATATTGTTTGTCACACCCAAATCTACCAGACAATTGTGGAGAAGAATGTCATGATTTTTTATTGAAATGTAGAAAGGTGGAACCTTGCCTCTTAATTTCACCATTGATGTATTATGACTCTGCTTCGGGTTTTCAATTACTACTTCAATTATCCCGGCTGTCTCATCCAACAATTTTAAACTATTTTCCCTCTATTGAGGAATTTTTACTACTTCTGTGAAAGGAAGGGTAATTTTTAACTTTTTTAAATAATCAACAACATTAGATATCATTTGAAGAGGATTGAGCATCATTTTTTTCTTTTTGACTTATATTATGGTTGTTTTACTTTTATCACACTCTTTTTCTTTATCTTTTTCATAATTCTCCTTATTCTTATCCTTATTTACATGTTCTCGTGTTTGGACAATGTTTTATTGAGAGATAGGATCTTCTTAATATTCTTCAAATATATACATGGATGTCTTGCATCCATCTGTCTATACAAATTCAAATACTTCTTCTAGAAAAAAATCATTTTCTGGTTCGACCATTTGTTTTTTGTATGGCTCATCAAGTATTACTATGTTCTGAGTTGGATATTTGGGAACCCTCTATATTTATTGATTATCTACATTTTAAAACCTCATTATTTGTTCTGGGGAAGGATTCCTTCCTTTTTGTGGGATCAACATCCTTGGATTAAGCACATAATTATCATTTCTTTTTAACCTTGTTATTTAATTTTTCATTTGTCTAATGGTTATGATGGTTATGTTCATATGCACAATCTTGATTCTTTGCTTCATATTCTGGGATGAAACAGGATCTGTCTTAACATCTGGGATAGTTTCTTTAAATAATCCTCCATCCACTACCTAATTTTCACCAGGTTGTGGATTTTGTTCTTCATTCATTTTTTAACTAGATGATCCTTGGTTAGTAATGTTTAAATTATCCATCCACCTTTGCACTCTTATAAGGATAATGTCAGGGTGAGCATCTATTTCAATCATGATTTCTTCCATTTCCATAGCTTTGGTCATTGCTTCATACATAGTATCAATTTGGGAGTTTATAACAAAATTCACATTGAGTGGCATGGAATTTTTATAACAATGAAGTATTACTTGATCATTAGGTATTTTATATTTAGGGATATTGTTCAGTGATTTATTGAATCTGAGATTGAATTCTCTTATCCTCTCATTTTTATTTAGACAAATTTGTGTGAAATTAGTGAGAAGAGTATGATATGCGACTGGGGGAGCGACAATATTGATGAACATAGCTTCAAGATCATCAAATGAGATGATTGATATTGTGGGAAGTGTTGTGTAGCATTTGTAATATTGGCTTGATAAGGGTTGGATAAAACACCTTACCACCACATAATCATGTTCAACAGGATGAAAATCACAAACATCCAAAAACAAATAAATATGTCTTTTAGCATCAATTGTTCCATCCCAGGAAAATACCTTCAAATTACCTTTAGGAAGAATAGGGATCTCATGTTGTTCACCTTGTTGGTCGAGGGGGGAGTCTCTTATCCTTCTCAAATTTCTATATCTTCTCCTTTCTTCATGTCTCCTTTCCTCCCGCCTCTCTTCTTGTATTTTTTCATGTCTTTCTTCCTGTCTTTCTTGATGTGATTCTTCATGTCTTTCTTCTCTTTCAACCATGTCTGAAAGTTTCTTCTTTTCTTCAAGAGTATCCTTTTCAATTTATAAGGTGCACAACTGCTTTCTTTTTCTTCTATTGATTGGTCCTCTGTATTCGTCCAACTTCAATTCCTTCCTTTCTCTTGCACTCTTCAAGAACGTCTCTCATTTATCTGGTCTTGTCTTTCATCTCTCCTTTGTCTTCAAAGAGTTTATCTTCCTTCTTGTCGAACTATTGTTTCCCAAGACCCCTCTAATTATTCTCTAGTTCCATTTGTTTCCATTACAAGGTTATATAACTGATGTAGAATACTTCATTGGTTATTCAATCTGATTTCTAATTAGGGATGGTTAGCCTGAGGAAAATTCATATAATTTTATGGTGCAAACCAGATCTAAATGTTCAATTTTCCCCCTAGTGTGGTCGCCAAAAATATTGAGGCTTGAATCCTTCAGGACCAAAATGATAACCTCACGAGGAAATAAATCCTTCTTATTTTTTAAACAGGTGGTACTCCTATTTATCTTGTGATATTCTTTCTAATTTTGGATCAATAATAATACAAGAACCTAAGATAGTCCAATCTTTAATGATAAAGAAAAGTCAAAATAATGAAAAGTAAAGAGTATTTATAAAATATAATTCCTGAGAAGTGGACCAGGAATACCACACATCACACATTACAAAAAAAAAAATCCTCACATCGATCATAGTGAAAATAAATATTCTGATCAAATTCAAAATAAAATAAGACGGTCTATTCACACGAGAGAACTTTTAAAGAGTATTTCTTATATAGCTCAAAAAATGATTATGATAGATCAATTTCAAATATTTTATACTTAGGACTCAGAGTTATAAAATAAAATCAAAATTGATCCCAAATCAGTTCTCTCGGATTTCTCAAAAAATAATAATGACTATTACAACACATTGAAATTAAAGGTGTTTGTCCAAAGGATTGGGATTGGGTCTCTCACAAACCATAATGAAAACATATAAAAGAAAGTAGGAAGTAGAAATAAGAATGTGGGTGGGTGTCAAACAACAAGATCTAGTAAGAAGACAAAAACAAGTTTGTCACGATTCAGTTGAACTTTTATAGTTAAAGAAGAAAAATAACTTGATGAAAATTGATAAAGGAAGCAGTATGTTATCAGTATGGACTTACTATGATGGTATCTCTCACTTCATTTTCTTGTTGATATTTCTTTTGTACCCTTTCTTGTTGCGGCTTGATTACTAGTCGTAACTTCTTCTATTGGAATTTCAAAGATATTGGTGATTGATTTGTTTATCCATTCTTGAATATATTATGTTAATGTGGCAACACTCACTTCTTGTTTTACTTTAATGTTAAAAAACTCTTTTTCATTTTCTCTAAATCAATAGATAAATTTTATATGTATTTTCAATATCTTAATTTTTATTTGTGTACCCGACATGCCAACTGTCAATATCATCATGTGTGAATTCAATCATAGTATCTAAATTTTCAGCTGATGTGGTTTTTAGTTCTTCAACTTGTACTTCAAAATGTTTTGGAGTCATGATAACTGAATTTGAGAGATACTTAGGGTCTGGGATTTAAACAGTGGTTCTGGAAATATCTAAATCAACAATTTTTTAGTATGCTTTCATTTTCCCTCTTGATAAATCAGTCAATTGAGTTGACATTCTCTTTAATATGTTAGTTCTTTCAATACAACAGGATTTTAGTTTTTTGATCCATCTTGGAGAAGGTAGATTTTCTTGAGTTTTCTTCTTTTCTGTCATTGCCGAAAAATTCATCTCAAACATCACAACTACATCTATATAAAAACCTTCATCATTTTTCAAATATGAATTCAAGTATTCCTTGATATTTTGGATTCTCAGTCCGAGAGAGGAAAAATATTTTTCCATATCCCGCAACTCTAAAATTAATAACATTATTTTCTTAATATTCTCTTCGAAAAAATTTCGAGTAGCAATAATCATATATGATATTCCCTTGATTGTAGCACTTGACTCTAGGGTTTCTTGAAAAACAATCTTAGGACGAATCATGGAAATCGGGTAAGCAAGAATGCGTGCAGGCATGAGAGTTTCTTCCAATTCTTTATGTTTTTCTTCCAACTAAGCATTTTCTTCTTCCATATTGGAAATTGAAATGTTCAATATCTATCCTGTAACTTTATGAATGAAAGACAATATATAAAGAAAAATATTTCATGTATCTGTTGTTCCAGAGTCTGTACTTAAGGCTTAGAAGTACAGTGTCTAGGCATCCAAAAGGGGTAAAGGGTGGAGAAGAGAGAAACATCAACCTTGGGTAAAGGAAACTAGGGAAGATTTCTACGTTGGCATCGTGTAGCTTCCAACTGTTTATGGATGGTTATATCCTGTTCAATTGTTGCCCATGAACGTTCGAGTTCAACCCAGGCAGTAGTTGTTTTAATAATAGTATTGAAAAGGTTTAAGGCAATGTGTGTTTGATTTGATAATCCGGGTTCGATATTGGGCTATGTTGGTACAGGGAAAGTCATGGAGGAATAGTAAAATAAGAAACACTTCAGAGAGAAATTAAGTGTTGTCTCAATTTGGTCGTATAAAAGAGAATTTAAGGTTTCGGAAATAAAACGGGGTGAAAATCAAAGGCTCTTTCCCATAACTAAGTTATATCTTAATAAAATGTATGAGGTGGGAGAAAAACATTTAGTTGTCTAGGATGTGAGGCTCTTATCAAGGGAGAATCTCATGTATAAACAAGAGAGGGAAAATGTAAGGAAATAACCCGATGTAGCACAAAATATATATAGAATTATAAAAGTGTTGACTGGTCTTACACCTATTGATAGCTGGTACAGAGGAAAAACAGTAAACAATTACAGAAAACCAAAATTCATTCGTTATAGTAGTGGTCGTACTAAACTATAACGAACAATTCATCAGTTATGAATATGAAATGAAATGAAATATGAGATACAAGAAAACAAACTCATAACACAGTCGTGACAGAATTGAGAATCTTCATATTTGCTTTGTATTAACTCTCAAAATGTAAAAACTCTGTTACAATTGACACAAAAAGGTCCAGCCTTTTTTCTTTCTTTCTATGGTATATTTATATAGTTTCACAATAAGATAGAATCTCAATCGTTACAAAAATTTTAGTTATGATAGGGAGGAGAGAAATCACTCCATTTCTTCTTCTCTGTCTTCACTTGGTGCCAGAAGTTTGTCCTCGTGCGTGCTCGGTACAGGTGACACATCTTTCAACCAACTGAGATATCAGCCTCGATGGTTCTGCCTGATAGTTGACTTCAAAAGAGTAACAGTCTCGAGCTAACTACAACAGCCTGTCTCCCATCTATCTGTCTATGATGTTGATAGCACATAATTGCGTGCTTGGTTTAATCATACATTTGTCTATTTGGACTATGTCCACCATAGTCACTTGGGAGATCTCGATCGAATCTCTTTCCTCTTTTTCCTTTAGATCAAGCGATATTTTTTCCATATTCATTTGCATCAATGCCAAGGCATTACCTCTATTATCAATGCCTAGCATATTTCCATCTATAGAACTAAAGGCCTCTTCTAAGGAATTCGTTACCCTTTTGGCTTGCAACTTACCTTCCACGATGTTGTGCTCCCATTCTTTTAATATAATGTTTTCTCTGGTCTGCTCCGAAATGGTGAACCTGGGAGTACTTCTCGAACCCTTGTTGTTTGTGGTTATCACAGCCTCTTGGAAGCTGACTCGTGCTGCTCCAGCTTCCCTTTCTCTAGCAGATAAATTCTCTGAAACCTGGTTGACTAGCAAACAATTGTCCCAGATCACTTCTACCTTGGCGAGTAAATTTCGTTGGGCCACAGAGACTCTGCTCTGAATCTCCATCACCTAGGATTTGAACATCCCGATGTTTATCATTCTGCTCTCGGCGATCTCCACCCTAGCCTGTAGCTGTTCGATCAAATCCCTTTTCTAGTTCGCTTGCATCTGACCATCCCGGACCACCAGCTGTGCTTTCTTGAGCTTAATCTTGAGTAGCTCTATCTCATTTTTATTGGCCAACCTGGCCTGCTCTATTCCTACGCTTGCCTGGTATTTGGCAATCTCTTTTGTTGTGGCTAGTCTGGCTTCAAGGGTCTTGATGAGGCGATTTTTTCGTTTAAGCTGGTTTTTTAAAAGTCCGACTGAAAATTGATTCGTCGAGGCATATGCTCCTAATGTCCCTGCTATTTCAGTCGTGAATTGTTCATTCTTCTTGTCTTTCCCATTAGTTATGACTTTGTATTTCTTGGTTGTTGACTCTCCTTCCTGATAGAATTCCCTCTTTACCACTGCCTTTCTCTTCTTATCGAAGAAGAAATCATTCAAAGGGAGCTCTTCTACCCTGATAGGCCTCAACTCTTCATTGAAGATCCACCATGTGTCAATATTTCCCTGAGTTTACTGCAAGGGATTAACTGATGTGATAGGTTCTCTGATCTGCTTCACTGATTTTCCTAGAGTATTAACCAGACTCTGCTTCTTCAACAGGTCAGGAGTCTTTATCTCTGATTTCAAATTCTTACTTTGCTCTCCCTCATCCTGGTGTTTTTCTTGATCAGGAGTCGCATCTTTAGAGCCTTCGACATATTTTTGTTTCACCTTCGCCATACTTGGATTCTTACCTCACAACACTGTGGGAAGACAACTGCGTCGATGTTCTTGGAGCTTCAGAACATTGTCTCTCTCCTTGGGTGCCAAAGTTTGTATCTGAGATAGAATCTCAGCATAGGACCTTGCGCCATGGAAAATGTCATCCGAGGGTGAATTCTTGTGCTCAAATCTTATGAGCCCGCAACTAGCCAAATGATTGCTCACAACCCTTTGCGGATCGTGCTTCTTGTATTCAATGAGGACCAAATTTAGGTCTTCCAAGGCTGATGCCTCAGCTTTGGCATGCCCTAAATCTAATAAAGAATATGAATTTAAATGAACAGGAAAAGGTGACCATACCTTCTTTGAGTATCCCTTAAGCTCCTTGCTTATACAACCAATTACTGTTTGTCTAGCAACCTCACGACAAGCCAACTTTTCGGGAATGAATAATGGCAATGCATGTGGGGGAACAGAAGCCCCAAAAACTCTGAGATATGAAAATTTGGCTTCTACATACCAGTCGGCTATGCTGCTCAGATTTTTCACTATACTGTCTGAGATACTAGGTGGCGGGTGACCGAAAATAGCGACATCCAGGGGCGCCATCACCCAGTTGAATATTTCATATATGAAATTTGATGCTTTGTTTTCCCACAATTTCGCATGATAAATGTGGATAGGCTCATCTTCTGCTGGGGTCCAACTCCATCTCATTAAGGAAAATGGTGTTAAAAAACACACGGCGTCCATAATGTATGCAGACATGAAAAATGAAGATTCCTTTTCGCTCTCTTTCTGTGCCTGATACTCTGTGACCTGACTGGTCAAGCTATCGAACAACATTTTCACCCAGTCGAAGGAACTGCCTTCAATGACTTGAAACATTAGAGGCCCCCATGGAAGGAAAAAATGTGAGGTGTCCTCTCTCAAATATAACTTACATGTCATCATAACTACATACTTGTACTGCGGTTCTAAGGAAGCTATTGAATATATGTCGTGGCTATCAGCCCTGAACTTTGCGGAATGCAAAAACCAATCTTTTATTAAGCTGGACATGGTTTTATCATACTGTACACATTCCTTCTGTTTGAACTCGTCCAATAATTCGGCGCCGTATGTATAGTCAGATGTCGTGGGCAGCTTATACATGGCTTGCAGATGTTCAGGCCTGAAAGTCTCGATGGTGACCTTCTTCTCATTAATGATGGTCCTGGTTGGTATGTCCACATGGTCTAATGCCCATCGGACCATGTCATAATATGGAAGCAATCGTGGTCTGGCTGCTACTTTATGCATTCCGGATTGAATGACGATCTTATACTTGGTGGTTATGTCATATTTTTCATTGTCGCTGGAGTCATCGGAATAATCCACCAATTTGGCCTGCAGGACATCAGAAACGAATGACCAATTCGGGACCGAGTCGATACTTTGAGGCGAAGTATCAGTGACATTGTCCGAACCTTATCCCGAAACGTCTACATTTGCCTTGGATGATTTTCGTGGGGCCATGCCTGGAGATTCTGCTTTAACTCTTCTCTGATAAAAATGCGTATAAATACAGAAGCCAAATCACTAAGAAATTGTACGCTGCGTAATATGAAAATGCATTTTTTATAATGAACCACAACTCTTATATATATTCAAAAGCTCGATACCTTTCAGAACAAGTTTGTCAAATCATGTTTAGAAATAAATTTTTCCATAAAACTCCGATCTTATATTCATCGATTTTCCCTATTTCCTCATTAATGTCATAAATTTTGGCGGTTTGAAATGTTAGTTGGTGTATGGAAGGAATAAGGCTGCCTTGTAAATCATGCAAGCATCGAAACACGAGATATGTATTGATTTATCTTAATTAATCCATTTTTACCAACGTTAATTAATCTTTCGCCACTGGTTGTATCTGGAATTTTTCTTTAACCTTTTGAACCTCTAACCCACGAAATTGCAATGATTGATTTTGATTAATAAAAATGTAATTATGATTAGCAGCTCAATTCATTTCATAATTATTTATATTTGTCATATCGCGACTCGGAGCTTCGAAGGTAAGTTTCCAGGATGTTTGCATGTCGAGCTGCGAAACCGCGAGATTGCGATAATACAACTTAATTAAAAGGGAAGATAAACTTGGATTATGTGATTAATTAATTATGATCATAACCTTATCGTGATTTCGCACGTCAGGGCTTAGACAACATATCTTTTAAAAAAGAAAATGCCAAGTGACGAATTTCCGACAGAACGTTACCATGGTATAGATTTTACTTTTAACCTTGACACGGGTTACTAAAATAAGGACTTCATGTTCTTGGCTATCGGGGCTACGACAATAAATTTTTGGGTTTGGTGAATGCCAAGGTGCGAAAACCCGATGACGTTTAATCATGGTTTAGGGAAAACTTTACTCTTGTTACTACCCTGGGCGAAAAATTAAAACGATTTCACCGTTTCGTAGCTCGGGACATGTGAACTACGTGACTTATAGTATCCGACCTACGAGATCTCGAGGTAGAACAAAAGAGGAAACATTTTTACGAAAGGTAGGACTCATCTTGAGAGTACAATAATCATTGTTTCTCATGTGATAAAGCTTCAGAGATTTTGAAACCACAGAGGAAAAATACGAAAACCATATTTCGATTTCGAGCATTAAGAATGAAATTTGTGACGGGCTAGAAAAATAAAGGCGGCTCTAACATAGGCTCCAACTAGGGATCCTGCTTTCTTGTAAGGCGGGAAGAATAGTAGACCACATGCAAATATTGGGTAAATGGAGTCAATAGCTTCAATCAGGCGAAAAGGTCCCTGAGAACAGGGTATCGAAGGGGGAAAGAGACTTCATTTTTTGACCTTGAAAGATTTTTTCAAACTCAGATACTCTTTTTAAACTTAGTTGTAGTCCTTTTCATGACTTTCCCTTTCCTGCTACTAATTTCAGGTCTGCTTTAAGACAATCAAAACAGTTCTAGGAGACCCAACAGATCTTCCAGCTATTAGCTTGCATCGAAAGAAGAATATTATATGTTTTTAATTGGGACGTCCCGTCTGAACTTGGGATGTAGATCGGGTTTTTAAAAAGAATTGGTTACGGGAGTAGAGTGATATTCATGTATAATAGCCTTACAAATATCTCAGATATTGCTTCACTACCAACGAGCTTGTTCAGTACCCCAGTGAAGTTATCTAGCCTCTTTTACTGAATTTTCTTTCACCACTTCGGAATATATTCATGCATTTAAATGCTGAGACGAGGGCAATCATTTCTGAATTTCCTTTCATCATCTCTTGGACTAGTTGGGGGCAATCATTTTTGAATTTCCTTTCACCACCTATATTATAATTTAGTTTTTAGAGCGCGAAGATGGGGGTAATTAGTTTGTATCAGTGTTGATATCTGTGTAATATTTTTCATTATAGGTCTGTCAACTTACTTTGATTACTCGGTACCAACATTCCCTTGACCTTCACAACACCTTCGTTCTTAGGGAGAAAAAGGAAAATAACTTTCTTAGGGCATTCTAATTGAGCAAGCTTCAATCCTTTGATGCCATTGAAAAACCTAGGAAAGTTAGGATCACTCTAAACGTTCCTTCGCTTAGCAGGGGATTGAGTAGTTGTGAAGACCCTCTTTCTTTCCACAATCTGCTTTGAAGCTCACGAGGTTGAAACGAAAAACTCTTATCCCTTCGTATATGAAACAGAAAGATGGTGAATTTTTTAAAAGGTAAACCCGAAGATAGAAAGGATGCCAGGTAGTGACTTACTGACTGAAAATACAGAGGTCAAAAATTCCAAACTGACTCTTGTAGATATTTTCGGGGATACTTTACTTTGACTGACTGTTTTTAAATGGGTGAATTGTTTAAATTGTCTTAATTTTTCAAAGATTATTAAACCAAGAAACAACTCTTTTATTTATCAGTTCAGTTTATGTTGTTGTTTGAGTGAGGTTACCTCAGTTTTCTTTAATAGTCCTTTAGAACATGTCTTTTGAGAAATCTCATCTTTACCTTTTCATTTCAATTTCTTTGCGCAATATGAAATTTCTTAGGTATCACATGTTTAAGCCGATTTATTTCTGACACCGACTTTCAGTTTAATTCTCCTGCTTGTTTTGTATGCAACTAGAATCCTATAAGAGGAAAATACGAATATTATCGAGGCTATCTGAAATGTGTCGAAAGTTCATGAACGAAAAAAGAAAATCAAGAGCAATGTTTAAATGATAAATATATATATGTACACAATTTTTTTTATTTTTTTATTTTTTTATTTTTTTATTTTTTTAATCTAGCGACTGTTACGTCATATAATGCTTTAGATACTGCCCGTTGATAGGGGCATTGAGGATTTCACCATCTATATTTTCCACTAGGAAAGGATTTTTTCCTTCCAAAGCCGAGACCCTTAATGGCCCATACCATAGGTGGTCAAATTTACCATGTTTTGCTGCTTCCTCCTTTCTTGCATCCCACCTTAACAATAAATCACATGGGAGGAAATATTTATCCTTTGCTTTGTGGTTGAATAATGCCTTCATATCATCTTGGTATTTCTGCAGCTTCTCGTCTATTTCGACTCTATGCTGTTGAACCTCAATCAGCTGATTTATTCTCCTGGTGACATGATTAGGTTCTTCATTTTGATCTTTCCATAACTTCATCACTGGGAGCACTAGTTTTATAGGTAGTATGACATCGGTCCCATATACCATCTGAAAAGGCGAAATGCCGATTGACCTTTTTTTGCTTATGTGATTCGCCGACAATGTGTATTTTAAGTGCACATGCCAAGACCTTTTATTTTCATCCAATAGTTTCTTGATTATATTTACTAGGCTCTTGTTAGATGATTTGGCCAATTCGTTTCCCTGGGGGTAATATGTTGTGGAATGGCCAAGAATAATGTTATACTTATGACATAAGCTTATCATAGCCATATATTTAAAGGCCTGGGCAGTGTCAGTAACTATCTTTCGGGGGCAACCAAATCTAGACAAAATATTGTCTTCTAAAAAATCGATTACCACCGAGTCTGTTGCCCTTTTGGTTGGGATGGCTTCCACCCATTTTGTAAAATAATCTGTTGCGGTTAAGATACACTTGTGTTGAGCACTGGAATGGGGATTAATCTCACCTATAAAGTCTAGACCCCGTTGTTGAAACGGGGCTTCAGATTTGACTAGAACTAAAGGCAGTTCCGAGAGCTTCTGTTTACCTGCAAACAGTTGACAAGGGTTGGAGGCACGCACTTTGGCATTAATGTCGGAGAAAAGTTTTGGCCAGTAGTATCCAGCCCTCAGAATCTTGTAAGTTGTAGCTCTCCAAGAGTGATGCCCCCCACAGATTCCCTCATGAAATTCATCTATAACCCACTGAGTTTCCGATTCAACTAAATAGACTAGCAAAAAACTGAGTGGATCTTTCCAATATAGCTGACTTTCGACGATACAATATTTAACTGGATGGAGTTTTAAAGTCCTAGATTTAGATGGTGATAGCTCATTTGGGCATTTTAGAGTTAGCAGGTATGACACTATGTCTCTGTACCAACCTGACAATATGAACTTTTCTTCGATCTTGTTTGGACCTATTTCCTCATTCAGCTCATTTAGGTTCATGTCTTCGTCACCTTCCTGCAGGCAATTAATATCTAGGGCTCTAAAATTCGACTCAGCTAAGAGTTTGTCCAGGCCTTGCCCTTCTATCAATTTGGTCCGTTTGACTTCCAGATCAAATTATTGGATTTTGGCGAGCCATCGCCCTCTTTTTCCATCGTTGTCTGGCTGTACCAATATATCTTTCACATAACTGGTAGGCACGTACGCAATTATCTTTGAGTGTAGTACATACGTTCTGAATTCCTTTAATTCTTTTACCATGGCGTATGCCTATTTTTCTATTATATCATACTTCAGTTCTGTGTCTCCAAGGCTCTTGCTGAAAAAGGCGATCGGTTGTTCGAATCCTTCTTCGTTCTTTTGTAGGAGCAACGCGACGATAGTGTGTTCAGAGGCAAATGAGAAGATAAGAAAATATTTTAGATAGTCGGGGCTTGCTAACACAGGTGCCTCGCTTATGAATTTATTAATATGTGCGAATGATGCTTTGGCCTTGATTTTCCATTTTACTTCACTGTCCTTCTTCAACATTCCTGTGATCAATTTTACAATCTCAGCGAAATTTGGGATAAACCTTCGTAAAAAAAATTATTCTTCCTAAGAAAGATTGAATCTCAATTACATTTCTGGGAATATTTATAGTATCTATTGCTTCAATCCTCTTAGGATCAATCCTGATTCCATCCCTAGATACGATATGACCCAAAATCTTACCTTCCCACATGGAAAAATGTGATTTCTTTGGGTTTAAAGATAGACCAAACCTACGACATTTTTCGAAAGTCTGTTTAAGATGCATCAAGTGTTCTTCGTCGGTTTTAGAGAAAATCGTCAAATCATCGAGGTAAATGACTATGAACTTATCCATTTCTCCTATGAAAGTGATGTCCATAGCGCGTTGGAATGTGGCCCTTGCATTCGTCAAACCAAAAGGCATTTTGTCATACATGAACGTACCCTATGGTGTGGTGAATGCAGTTTTTTCCCTGTCTTGTTCATTCATGGCGATTTGATTATAACCAGAGAACCCATTGATCATAGACATTTGGTTTGCTCCAACTACCTTTTCTAACACATGGTCCATTTTGGGAAGTGGATAGTTGTCCTTGAGAGATGACTTATTTAAGTTTCGAAAATCCACACACAGTCTAATTTCCCCATTCTTTTTCCTGACTGGGACTAGGTTTTCTACCCAGTCTGAATATCTTAGAGGTACGATTATTTTCA
>JZKD02S2392039.1:189257-207796 GCA_000966675.3 Picea glauca | reverse complement strand
GATTTCATTCTATTAATCATCTTAATCATTCTCCTATTTGATTCAAACAATTTCCAATGCTTTCCTAAACAAAAAAAGGGTTTCATAGTTACCTTCAGTATTGGAAGTCATGATTACGATTATTTTCAGTCTAAAAGTTTCTTAACTTCTTTTTTGATCACAGGTCACAAAATGGGGTTGATTTGTCTAAGATTTTGCCTAAATGGTTTGACCCCAGGCTTCAAAGGTATCTTGTGATCAATTAGGGAAGTGTCATATGTTCTTAACTCATCATAAGACCAGGCGAAAACATCCTTATATTGTTTGAGTAGGTATTTATACTTACTTTTCATTTCAGGAGGAAGGAAATTGGATATTTTTACCATTCTGGATTCTTCTTCAGTTCCTATATCACAGTCCTCCACTTCTTCTGGTTGGGGTTATAAAGTGCACTTTACAGGTACGTCGTTCTGATCAAAAAGTCTTTCTAAAGGAATCAATCCTTTTGGAATCTGGTTGTTTTTAAGGACCAGCATACGATGATCCGCAATTTTTTCTCGGAAAGATTTAGGATCTTCCACTTCTTGCATGATCCATATCGGGTCATTTTGATTTTCTTGGTCTGCATGTGTTTTAGAGAATTCGCCCACTGCTTCAAGAAATTTATTAATTTGTTCGTCATCCTCAAAGACTTGCTAGTGTTGGATATTTTCTGGTATAGATGGTCTGTGTCTGATTTCAAAGTGATACTTCAATTTGAAAGTCTTGGGAGGAGAGAAGGTTGAAGCTTCTTTAGCCAATGCGTCAGCATGTAAATTCTCTACGCGTGGGATGAAATGGACATTTACGGACGATAATTTTTTTTCCATGAGGTCCCAGGCACAATTCTTGTATGATCTTAATCTGGGATGCTTGGCTTGGTACTGTCGATTTATCTATTTGACTATTAACTCTGCATCTCCATATACCTCTAAGTTATTTATTTTTATCTTTTTAGTAGCTTCTAATCCTAAGACCTGCGCTTCGTACTCACATACATTGTTAGTATAATCTATATCCCACTGCAATTGGTAGGAAAAAGGAACAATGAATTTACCTTCGAGAGCCACTAAAATCACTCTTGCACTAGCCCCTTCAGAAGATGAGGCATTGTCAAAATACATTTTCCAGACACCGGTGCTACACAGATCCTTTGTCATGTAACTTGACTCTTCCTGCTCTATATCGTTTTCCTCCGAACAACCATCTAAACCATCATCAAAAGACAAAATACAATTTCCTAGATCTTGGTCCGCAATGTAAATAGGGAAATTGTTTGGGTTTTGAGGGTCGCTCACTGCATATGCTAATCTTGATTCTCTATACAACCGAGTAAATTGACTGCTAAAAACAGGAATTGTGGTAAACATCATATCCAATTGAAGGGAACCCCCCAGCTTGTCTCCCCATGACCTAGACAACAGTAAGCCATACTTAGGGGGAATATCTACAATAACCACATCCATCAGGATACTCTTAACCGAGACCTGTGCCAGGGTAACTACTAATTCCTTAATCATTCCCATACACTTAACCCTTCTCGATTCAAAAGAGTAAAGGTCTCCACAAGTCCTAGTGATATGAAGACCCAATTTGTCCATGATAATCTTAGGCATAACGTTATGAGAGGCTCCAGAGTCTAACATGCAATTATGTAGCAATTGGTCATATACATTTAAAGTGATATAAAAAGGAGGAATAGTATCTTTTCCCCCTTCAAAATGCGGACCAAAGGTGATGTTAGGTTTGTCATCTTCCAGGTTTAAAACATCAAACTAGCTTTCTTTCTCTAAGACACCCATCACTTTGGTAATCTGCTTCCGATAAACAGGGTTTTTTGCTAATTCTACCAGATGGATTGGTATCTTAATTTTATTTACCTCGTTTTCAAAACTGAAAGTTCCACTCACCTTGTCTGTTTCTTTGGTTGAGACTTCCAAATCTTTCCTTTCTGATTTATTCATCTGGACCGCTTTATTACTCATGGTCCTATTTGAAGGTGTAACTTTATTAACCGTTTCGGTTCCTTGTTCTTGGGTCTCAACTTTTCCCATTTCGGACCCTTGTGTGCTTAACACTTTCATTTTGTTGTTGGGTAATAAGGTCTCTTCCGGAGTAGGTTCATAATCTTGACCTTTTTGGAGGATTTTCTTGGGTTGAGTAGTTGAGGTGGGATTACTCTTAGATCTTAAGTTATACTTGGGTTGGATCTCAGCCATTATCATCTCAGTTTCTTGTTGAGATTCACAAAGGTCAGTATGATCACTTTCTTCATCCTTATTCGATGGTTGTTGCATGTTTAGAGATTTTTCATAATCTTCTCGAGTCAAATATGGTTGTGTGCAGTCATCACCGAAGTTCGTGACATCATTATCCGAATCTTCGAAGTCTTGAAAATCATTCGCTCCTATAAAATTTTCGTTCTTTAAGGGAGATTGTATTTTTTGATCTTCATTTTTTATTTTTCTTTGTTGGTTCAGGGGGTTGGGGTTCCTCTTGAAATCCTTTTTGGGGAAAGAATCAACTTTTTCCTGTTTGAGCTCCATTCTAGATATTTTATTAGATAGTTCATTAATTACTCTGGCCATATCTTCTACCCTATCATATGTGGATCTATTAGACCCTAACGGACCAGCTTGTTCTCTAAAGCATTTAGTTTCTCGGTTTCCCATTTCTACTTTAGCTTTAAGCTTACCCGAAGCCATCATGTTAGACTCGATTTCTACTGCATCATCTTGCATTCAGTTTAGGGTGGATCCCCTTCTTTCTCACAAAAGGAGTGCAAAATCCAGTTCGAAAGCCCCGACGAAAGTTACTTTGGACGCTGGTTGGGACGGTTTAACCTCGGCTAGGATTTTGTTATACAGTTTGTTGAATCTTTGAATAAATTCCATGACTGTTTCTAAATTCTTCTTTCTTAAAGACCCAAATTCAGTTAAATAGTATAGGTGGTCTTTTCTCTCCCCCCATTGTCTGAGGAAAGCATCTTCCAAAGCATCATAAGACAAGATAGATGCTACAGGAAGGCTCTGAAACCAAGTTCAGAGCTAGCCTTCAAAGGTTTGTACAAGAAGCCTTGAATATACGTCTTCATGTTCGATACCTAGGATATTTGCGAATTGATCAAAGAAATTAATGTGTTTGGTCATGGTTAGATCCCCTTCCCTAGTGAATTTTGGCAAATTGTTTATGTAATTTTTGGGAAGGTCGTGTAGAGGAACTGGCAATACCAAGGGGGCATATCTGGCTGCAACTTTCACAAATACTTTGGGAGAGGGGGTAGGCCCTTGGCCTCCAGCTCCTCCTAGAGGAGATCCTCCCCCTCATCCTCCGATAAACCCTCCACCTCCACCTACAAACCCTCCACCTCCTCCTCCGGCGGCTGTCATCGTTAATTGTGGAAAGTCGTAAAGGGGGTTTCGGAAAATTAAAATTGAATCTTTATTTTCTTCGTGAGGGAGGAAATATGGCGATGAAAAATAAGGAACGCGAGGACTTAGTTCATCAAATTTGCAAGAGACGAAATCGAGAGAACCGACGGGTGTGGAAATCGAATGCGTAACACACTCTTCAGAATTAGGTGAGGTCGGGAAATTTACCTGAAGGAAAGATGGTATGTCTACTACCAACGAACTTTCAAGAGGGCCATTTCCTTTGTGTACTAACGAATCTGTTGGATGAATCTCACTCCTAACTTCAGAGCAATTTGACGTCAAAACTTTACTATCAAAGAGAGGACTAAGTGAAGTTGAGGTTTCATAAGGACTCTTAGTCTTCAATTGTGGGGTTTTAAGTTTGTAGACTGCAACGGTTGGCTTAAGAGAGCCTCTCGTCTTTAGAATCTTCTCGGGATCGGTAATGGGCATAATCTGCTTACCATCTAGGTTTTGTCTAGTATTCCTTCCACCGGATGCTAGTTTATTACCTGTGGAGTCACCAAGTGAAAGATTGAAAAGCCTTAAAAAGGTGTGTACTCTTTGTTCACTATCAAAGGGTAACACTTTCAACGAAACAAAAATGTCATTTTCCCAGGGAAAAAGGTTTCGTAACTTCAGTCCCTGACAACGGAACCAAAAATATGTTGTTCCAGAGTCTGTACTTAAGGCTTATAAGTACAGTGTCTAGGCATCCGAAAGGGGTAAAGGGTGGAGAAGAGAGAAACTTCAACCTTCGGCAAAGGAAACTAGGGAAGATTTATATGTTGGCGTTGTGTAGCTTCCAACTATTCCTGGATGGTTATATCCTGTTCAATCACTGCCCATGAACGTTCGAGTTCAACCCAGGTAGTAGTTGTTTTAAGAATAGTATTGAAAATGTTTAAGGCAATGTGTGTTTGATTTGATAATCCAGGTTCGATATTGGGCTATGTTGGTACAGGGACAGTCATGGACGAACAGTAAAATAACAAAAAATTTAGAGAGAAATTAAGTGTTGTCTCAATTTGGTCATATAAAAGAGAATTTACAGTTTCGGAAATAAAACGGGGTGAAAATCAAAGGCTCTTTCCCGTAATTGAGTAGTATCTTAATAAAATGTATGAGGTGGGAGAAAAACATTTAGTTGTCTAGGATGTGAGGCTCCTATCAAGGGAGAGTCTCACATATAAACAGGAGAGGGAAACTGTAAGGAAATAACCCGATGTAGCACAAAATATATATAGAATTCTGAAAGTGTTGACTGGTCTTACACCTACTGATAGTTGGTACAAAGGAAAAATAGTAAACAATTACAGAAAACCAAAATTCATTCGTTATAGTAGTGGCCGTACTAAATTATAAGGAAGAATTCATCAGTTATGAATATGAAATGAAATGAAATATGAGATACAAGAAAACAAACTCATAACACGGCTGTGACGGAATTGAGAATCTTCATATTTGATTTCTATTAACTCTCAAAATGTAAAAAATTTGTTACAATTGACACAAAAAGGTCCAACCTTTTTTCTTTCTTTCTATGGTATATTTATACAGTTTCACAATAAGATAGAATCTCAATCGTTACAAAAATTTCGGTTATGATAGGGAGGAGAGCAATTGCTCCATTTCTTCTTCTTTGTCTTCACTTGGTGCCAGAAGTTTATCTCCATGCGTGCTCGGTATAGGTGACAAATCTTTCAACCAACTGAGATATTAGCCTCGATGGTTTTGCCTAACAGTTGGCTTCAAAAGAGTAACTGTCTCGGGCTAATTGTGGCAGCCTATCTCCCATCTATCTGTCTATGATGTCGATAGCGCATAATTGCGCGCTTGGTTTAATCATACATTTGTCTATTTGGACTATGTCTGCCATAGTCACTTGGGAGATCTTGGCCGAATCTCTTTCCTCTTTTTCCTTTAGATCAAGCGAGATTTTTGCAATATTCATTTGCATCAATGCCTCGGCATTACCTACGCTATCAATGCCTAGCAGATCACCATCTATAGAACTAAAGGCCTCTTCTAAGGAATTCGTTACCCTTTTGGCTTGCATCTTTCCTTCTGCGATGCTATGCTCCCATTCTTTTAATAGAATGTTTCCTCTGGTCTACTTCAAAATGGTGAACCTGGGAGTACTTCCCGAACCCCTGTTGTTTGTGGCTATCACAACCTCTTGGAAGGCAACCCGTGCTGCTCCAACTTCCCTTTCTCTAGCAGATAAGTTCTCCAAAACCAGGTTGGCTAGAAAACAGTTGTCCTGGATCGCTTCTACCTTGGTGAGTAAATTTTGTTGGGCCACAGAGACTCTGCTCCGAATCTCCATCACCTGGGATTTGAACATCTCGATGTTTATGATTCTGCTCTCAGCGATCTCCACCCTAGTCTGTAGCTATTCGATCAAATCCCTTTGCTAGTTCGCTTGCATCTGACCATCCCGGACCACCAGCTGTGCTTGCTTGAGCTTAGTCTTGAGTAGCTTTATCTCATTTTTATTGAACAACCTGGCCTGCTCTATTCCAACGCTCGCCTGGTCTTTGGCAGTCTCTGTTGTTGTGGCTAGTCTAGATTCAAGGGTCTTGATGAGGAGATTTTTTTATTTAAGATGGTTTTTTTAAAGTCCGATTGAAAATTGATTCGCCGAGGCATATGCTCCTAATGTCCCTGCTATTTCATTCGCAAATTGTTCATTCTTCTTGTCTTTCCCATCAGTTATGACTTTGTATTTCTTGGTTGTTGACTCTCCTTCTTGATAGAATTCTCTCTTTACCACTACCTTTCTCTTCTTATCGAAGAAGAACTCATTCAGAGGGAGATCTTCTACCCTTATAGGCTTCAACTCTTCATTGAAGATCCACCCTATGTCAATATTTCCCTGAGTTGAATGCAAGGGAGTAACTGATGTGATAGGTTCTCTGCTTTGCTTCACTGATTTTCCCAGAGTAGTAACCGAACTCTATTTATTCAGTAGGTTGGGAGTCTTAAGATTTTCTTTCGAATTCTACTTTGCTTTCCCTCATCTTGGTGTTTTTCCCGATCGGGATTCGCATCCTTAGAGCCTTCGACATCTTTTTGTTTCGCCTCCACCGCACTTGGATTCTCACCTCGCAACACTGCGGGAAGACAATTGTGTCGATGTTCTTGGAACTTTAGAACATTGTCTCTCTCCTCAGGTGCCAAAGTTTGTATCCAAGGTAGAATCTCCGCATAGGACCTTGCGCCTCGGAAAATGTCATCCGAGGGTGAATTCTTGTGCTCAAATCTCTTGAGCCTGCAACTGGCCAAGTGATTGCTCACAACCCTTTTCAGATCGTTCTTATTGTATTCAATGAGGACCAAATTTAGGTCTTCCAAGGCTGTTGCCTCAGCTTTTCCATGCTCGAAATACAATAAAGAATAGGAATTTAAATGAATGGGAAAATATGTCCATACCATCTTTGAGTATCCCTTAAGATCCTTGCTTATACCACCAATTATTGTTTTTCTAGAAACCTCACGACAAGCCAACTTTTCGAGAATGAACAATGACAATGCATGCGGGGTAACAGAAGCCCCAAAAACTCTGAGATATGAAAATTTGGATTCTACATATCAGTCAGCTATGTTGCTTATATTTGTCACTATACTGTCCGAGATCCTAGGTGGCAGGTGACCGAAAATAGTGACATGCAGGGGCACCATCACCCAGTTGAATATTTCATATACGAAATTTGTTTCTTTGTTTTCCCACAATTTCACATGAGAAACGTGGATAGGCTCATATTCTAAGGGAAATGGTGTTAGAAAACACACAACGTCCATAATGTATGCAGACATGAAAAATGAAGACGCCTTTCTTCTCTCTTTCTACACCTGATACTCTATGACCTGACTGGTCAAGCTATCGGACAACATTTTCGCCCAGTCGAAGGAACTGCCTTCGACGACCCGAAACATTAGAGGCACCCATAGAAGGAAAAAATGTGAGGTGTCCTCTCTCCCATATAACCTTCATGTCATCATAGCTACATACTTCGCGGCGTAAAAAATGTGGTTGTCAGCCCTGAACTTTGCGGCGTGCAAAACCCAATCTTTTATTAAGTTGGACATGGTTTTATCATACTGTACACATTCCTTCTGTTTGAACTCGTCCAAGAATTTGGCACCATATGTATAGTCGGACATCGTGGGCAACTTATACATGGCTTGCAGATGTTCAGGCCTGAAAGTCCCGATGGTGACCTTCTACTCATTAATGATGGTCCTGATTGGTATGTCCACATGGTCTAATGCCCATCGGACCATGTCATAATATGGAAGCAATCGTGGCCTAGCTGCTACTTTATGCATTCTGGATTGAATGACGATCTTATACTTGGTGGTTATGTCATCTTTTTCATTGTCTCTAGAGTCATCGAAATAATCCACCAATTCAGCTTGCAGGACATCAGAAACGAACGACCAATTCAGGACAGAGTCGATACTTCGAGGTGAAGTATCAATGAGATTGTATCAACCTTGTCCCAAAACATCTACATTTTCCTTGGATGCTTTTTGCGGGGCCATGCCTAGAGATTTTTCTTTAGCTCTTTTGCGATAAAAATGTGTATACATACAGAAGTCAACTCACTGAGAAATTGTGCTTTGCGTAATATGAAAATGCGTTTGTTATAATGAACCACAACTCTTGTATATATTCAAAAACTTTGTACCTTTTAGAACAAGTCTGTCAAATCATGTTTAGAAATAAATTTTGCCATAAAAATCTGATCTTATATTCATCGATTTGCCCTATTTCCTCATTAATGTCATAAATTTTGGCGGTTTGAAACGTCAGTTGGCGTATGGAAGGAACAAGGATACCTCGTAAATTGTGAAAGCATCGAAACATGGGATATGTATTGATTTAGCTTAATTAATCTGATTTTACCAACATTAATTAATCTTTCGCCACTCATTGTATCAGGAATTTTTCTTTAACCTTTTGAACCTCTAACCCCCAAAATTGCGATGATTGATTTTGATGAATAAAAATGTAATTATGATTAGGAGCTTAATTCATTTCGTAATTATTTATATTCACCGTATTGTGACTCGGAGCTTCGAAGGTAAGTTTCCGGGAAGTTTGCATGCCAAGCTTCGAAACTGCGAGATCGCAATAATACGACTTAATTAAAAGGGAAGATAATCTCGGATTATGTGATTAATTAATTATGATCATACCCTTTTCGTGATTTCGCAAATCGAGGCTTAGACAACATAACTTTTAAAAAAGAAAATGTCGAGTGGCGAATTGCCGACAGAACGTTACCATGGTATAGCTTTTACTTTTAACCTTGACACGTGTTACTAAAATAAGGACTTCGTGTTCTCGGCTATCGGGGCTACGACAATAAATTTTTGGGTTTGGTGAATGCCGAGGTGCGAAAACCCGATGATGTTTAATCATGGTTTAGGGAAAGCTTTACTCTCGTTACTGTCCTGGGTGAAAAATTAAAATGATTTTGTCGTTTCGTAGCTCGGGACGTGTGAACTACGTGACTTATAGTATCCAACCTATGAGATCTTGAGGTAGAAAAAAAGAGGAAACATTTTTACGAAAGGTAGGACTCGTATCGAGAGTACAATAATCATCATTGCTCGCATGATAAAGCTTCATAGATTTTGAAACCACAGAGGGAAAATATGAAAACCATCTTTCGATTTCGAGCATTAAGAATGAAATTTGTGACAGGCTAGAAAAATAAAGGCAGCTCCAACAGTATCAATGGTGGACCATAGTTTCCCACTTTTATTCTTCAGAACTCTTTCAAAAACCAAATTTTTAGACTCTCTGTCAAAAGAATCATTTTGCACAAAAAAAAATTCTTCATCGGAAAATGTCTCCTCCTAGACTATGAGTGTAGAAGTATGTTGTACATTTCCTCTGGCAGGTACTTCTACATCTAGAAAGTTGATATTTTCAATATCCACATCTAAGTCGATGTTGGATAATAATAAATCATTTTCTGATGGATGTGATTCTTCTCTCTCTTGCTATGAATTGGTCCGTTTTATTTTAACTTTTAGTATGTGGGGGTTCTCCAAGTTCCCCTGAGGAGGTTTTCTTTCTTCATCATCCCATGAATTATTACTCTACATTTTCCTTGACTTTTATTTCCCTAGTTGAATATTTGTCTTTGGTAAATCACTCCTTTGAGAAACAACTAGTGAATGAGTGGTCTTCTCATTTGAAGGCTTACCTCTTTCATTGTGATTCTTTTTTGGTACTTATGATAGTTTATATATCGTCAGAATCTCTGTAAGCTTCTTGATTATTAGGGTTATGGATATCATTCTACTATTCTTTACTTACAACTAAATTTATAAGTGAAGAACTGAGCCCACCTGAAATCAAATGATTGTAGAAGAGATGAATTGGGTCAAAACCCTTTATTTCCTCAGCATTGAAATCTTCTAAAATTGATGAAGGGTTATGAAAATATTCTTGAATAAGTTTGATTCGATTATTCTTGATTTTTAGAAAATTTCTAGCTTTCTTCCCTTTATAAATCATGTTCGGCTATGGTAATTTCAACATCTCCCTAAATATTGAAGGTTCCAAGGAAATAGGAGAACTTGTTTGCAGCGTGATGACCCTTTTGTTCTGGAAAAACTTGTCGATGTACTAGGAGACAATATCCTTACATTCAAATACTTCTAGAATGCAACCTACAAGAACTATCCCCAGAGTCCACACCTTGTTGTTTTATTTACCAAGTAGACTTGAAGAATATGAGTATGATCAGGACTAACAATAGTTTTGATATTCTATGGAGAAGAGGCTCAAGGTATCCCCACATAATTGTTGTTTTCTCATGATCAATTTCATGGAGTCAACCATCTTTTCTTGTAGTATTACTTTTTCATAGTAAAATGATTTTAGGTTAGATTTTTTTTCGATGGAATCATTAAATCAAAATAAATGTGACTGGCCTCGATATAAACATCATTAATTATCAGCCATTTCATAAATGAATTTAGCAGTTAAGTCCATAAAGATAGCATTAAATGTGACTTCGAGAAATGTGAAGGAAGGGATATGTAACGATGGAGAGTCTAAGTGAACGATCAGAATGGAAGGGTGGGTCCGCAAGTTCGAAAGTATAAATGGATTAAATGACTAAGTGTTGGGATACGTTGGGTAGACTATGGGATAAGTGGAGGTATAACATGTAGGTCTGCGAATCTGAAAGTCCAAAAATCTATGATTCAAAAATAAACCAAGTGTTGGGCGGACTGATATAGAGGCAAATAGAGCATAATACAAGTCTGAAAGTACACATGTCCAAAATATCACAAGCATAGTGAAATTGAGTAAGTGTGGTAATCTTCTTACAACAAAGAAAGGGAATATGAGAGATTGGGGAAGGGAAAATATGGAAGGGGAATAGAAGAGGTAAGAAAATAAACAAGAAAAATAGAAATAAAGGGGAAGCACAAAAGGGGTTCAATAGGTGGTCAACAAGGTAGGACAACTTGTGGGAGGTATAATTTCCACATACAAGAACCAATTGAGTTATTTTTTCATCATTGGAAAGGTATGCATGTGTACAATAACATCAAGGGGATGTAATCTATTCTTGAAAATGTTTGACCCCCAAAAGTGTCATTTGATGCCTCAAAATGAATATGGAAAGTTTCATATCCTAAATATCCAAACCAAGACCTACTGTTATAATGGGCCCTGTTATCGCGCAATTTGTATTTTAGGTCACAGGCTACAGGATAGTGGACAAACTGGTGTAACAGGATCCTTCCCCACCCACTGTCACCTCGATGGGGAGGTTCTTTCTTTTTAGGGAGGTTAGCCCAGGGGAGACGTCCCCAGTAACCTGGGGTTTGAAGAGGCAAAGAATAAAAGGTCAAGAGTTAAGGCTATCCCTCCTCACAGGTTACCACCAGTATCAGATAATCCTGATAATCAGCCAATAAAGAAGTGAAGTCCCTGTTGAGAACACCTGCCCGAAACAAGACAATAACAACACTATATGTATATTTGCAGGTTATAATTTAAAGGGTTAGTACTTATTAATTATCTGATTTCATTTAATAAGCAATATAATAGATAAGATAAGGTCAACGTTCTGCTAAATAGCCTATGCAAGATAACCAATTCATCAATGTCTACAAAAATGACCAATCCAACAGTATTTTCAATCAACAATAGCTCAATAAATGCTTGACGTCATCATTAACTTCTTAGTTAGAAGTCTTGTTGCATCAAGTATGACGTCAGCCTAGGTTAGTAGTGTTAGGGTTAGTTAGGGTTTCAAAATTTGAAGTTTGAAATATGATTTTATAGAGAAAAAGCTCAATGTTGTAAGTCTAACCAGTGACTTAGGGTGAAATGGAGTCAAAAGCAAGGGAAAAATATCTCGGGAGGATTTGAAATTCAGAGACTGTAAGGTAGGGTTCTATGGTGTTGCAATGGCAGGGCCCTAGAATCAAAACCCTAAGGGAAGGAGGCTCATTTTGGTGTTGCTTAAGCAAGGCCTCATGCTCCTTCCTCTTTCTCTAAATACACTTGGCAAAACGGCTAGCTTCAAAGTACAGATTTAAGGGAGAAAGTGTTGCAGGGGCAAGGCTTTCAAACCGTAGAAGGTGAAAACCCTAGGTGTAGATTTAACTAGGCCTAGGACATCTCCTCTTTTCAACCTATAACTTTAATGCTAGCTCAGAAAAAGGGAGAGAA
This sequence comes from Picea glauca, assembly GCA_000966675.3. Classification (NCBI taxonomy): domain Eukaryota; kingdom Viridiplantae; phylum Streptophyta; class Pinopsida; order Pinales; family Pinaceae; genus Picea; species Picea glauca. Next base: position 195,649 of record JZKD02S2392039.1, on the reverse strand, counting down.
GTGTAGCAACATCTAGGCTATATCTTCCTTTATCAATGTCTAAAATTATTTCTCAAACATGGGGACATATAACAATGACCTACGAGTGTGCTTGCTACCAAGGGTTTCAAAATTCAACAATATAATAGAAAAATGTAAGAAATTAATCCTACAACCATTCACTTAAGAAGTTTTGCATGAAAAATTCACTTACATATCATGAAGAATGCATAATCAAACCCTAGTTGTAAACCATCCATGAGAGAAACACCATAAATGCCAAGATAATTCCTCCTCCAAGAGTTGCGCCTCACTTTAAAAGACCAAGAGCACCAAACTAGGGCGCAAGTTTTGAGATCTCACAAGACAGTGAGTTCTGTTCTATTCAAAATGAGGAAAAATGTCCTCTATTTATACCAATCCATGACCTTTCAATTAAAAAATAGGTCATTAAAACAACCGACAAGGCTGACTACAAAATTTACACTGTTTTTACATTAACTGCTAGAAAAATGACATAATATGAGGAAAAAGTGGGACATCAAGCCCTTTTGAGGGAGACGTTGGCCCTTTTTGGGCGTATCCAGCATCCAGAAGCCATATGTTGGCCCTTCTAGGGCTCCTCCAAGCTGCCACACGTGCCAAATAGCCTCATCACACTGCCAAACTCTCAGGATAATGTCCTGCTCTCCTAGGTGACGTCCTGTCCATCAAGGGGAAAACGTTCCATCTTAAGTGGGTGATCCCCCTTAGGCCGAGCTCTGCCAAAGTGTCCTGGGTGGAATGTCCTTCTTTCTTCTCGTGCAAAGGCTCATCATAATGTTGTCCTGTCTCTGCCATCCCAACTACCATCTGATGGGCTCTTCAGCCCCATGGAGGTCAAAGCTAATCATATCCCCATGTGTACCGGTCCACTGGTACCTGTCCATCGGGTATGGTCTTGCACATCAAAAACTTCGCCCTCCATGGGCTCATCAATCCTTGAGATCATAGCAATGTCAATCATATTTAATCATTAAATTTATCAAATACATGCATAAAACCCCTAGCATATCCTTTAATAACTCAAATACATTACACTGATCTACTATACAAAGTTGAAGAAATAGACAGAACAACCTATTGGGCTGGTATCCATAAGAAGAGGAAAGTTTCCACAAAATATTATTCAAGCCATGTACATGAAGTGATATGGTCTAAGGATGTCCAATCATAGTGAAGACCAGGGGTAGGTATTGTTCATGGGTGCCTTTGTAGTAGGTGAGTTGTACCCATCATGGATGCACTTTTTCCAAGCCCTTTTATTGCCTTTATTCTTTATTTATTGCTTTTTCTTTCTTTTTACTTCAAGGTCTGATTGAAAGACACTACCGTGGCGTGGTGACTAGAGCTGACAGTGTTACCCACTGGTATTTTCACAGAAATGATAAGGTTGGCTCGTGATGAGACCCCCTTTCCCTTGGCCATGAAACCAAAGGTCATTGGCCTGGCATGGTGACCAGATAATGGCAATGTCATACTACTAGATACCTATGAACATAATGGGTTGGCTTGTGATGAGACCTCCCATCCTCTTGGTTAGGTCTTGTTTTATTATTTTTCTTCAGGTCCCTTTTGTTTCTTATCGAGAGGCCTTTTATTACCTTTTCAGGGATCCTTGGGCGAAGCATCTCTAGGTTTATTTCCTATTGATTTTATCTTTTACCAACTACTTTTACCCCCTGGGCCTTTAGCCCTTTCTTCCCACAAGACAAAGTGTAACCCTTCAAAGGTCATCCTAATTCCTGGACTAGGGGAATGGGATGGATGTATGGGAGATAAGATGTAAAGTGATAGCATGGTGGGAGCGGACAATGGCTCTTCAAATCCCCCCTGGTGTCTAACCAAAACCCATGGATGCAAGCTTGCTAGGGCACCCCGTTAATCCTCCCAACAATGGTCAAGTGGGTTAGTGTAAGATCCATACAGTTTTCAGAAATGTAAGGAACCTGATGCATATATAATAAAGTTATAACGATCAAACATGACACATACCATGATACCTGGACCAATTACCTCATGAAGCAATAGTCTTCTCTGATTCAAGTCCAAGTCGATGGTGATGGAAGTTGTTGCTGCTGACAGGGAAAATATGGCAAGGAAGAGGAAGGATGGGCCTTCCAGGGTCATGCTAAGGTCAATCCTGCTCTCGGTACTCCATGTCTAGGACCTGTGGGCCTCGAGACATGATCTCCTAGTTATCCCTAGAAATTGGGGATAACATCTGGCTCCAACTTGGGGACATGTGCTCATCGTAGAGCGCATGAGAACCTCAACAAATTTGGTATAAACCTGCAGACCTTCTCACACTTGAAAAGAAACATTAGCAAAAAAGGTGGGGTGGTATTGCCACCCCGCAAAATATAACATGTATACATATGAAATAAAACAATCAGGATGCATATGAGGACACAAACAATAAATGCAGATGGTATAATACACGGAAATGGCTACCTATTCATACTTACCTGTATAGTCATGTCCCACCACCTTGGTGGGGTTTGAGGAGGCGTCCGCTGATGGGTAATGGGCGCCTTCTTCCTTCCAAGGTGGACAAGTAGTACAAGTTATCCACTGATTCCATCTCGATATTCAAAGTTCCAAGCCATGATTGTGTACTTCCCTTTACATTAGTTGGCTCTCCTTTCTGAGTATCCCACATCCATACCAACTCCCCTTCCTTGTATTTTTGGATCTTGTGTTTGGTTGTTCCTTGAACAACCCTAGTGTATTGTACTGAGGGGTGTGGGTGGGCTTCTGATGTAAAGTCCTTCTATTGGGACGGATGTATCTACAAGTTTTCTTCATCCTTTGGTCTTTTTAGTATTTTAACCGTCGCTACCTCTTTTTTCTGAAACTGATCTAGGATTTGTTGATATTCCTCTTTCTTGGGCCACTCAATTTGGTCAAAGTCTTCTTCTGTATAAAATGACATATCTTCTAGAGAATACTCTTGAAGAGTTTTTATCACATCTTTCTGCACTTGATTTATAGAAGGAACAACATCTTGTACATGGGTTCCAGTTATCAACACATTGAGTAATCGTCCAGTTGTTCCATATTTCAAAGGAAATCGCAAAAAGGTGAGATCCATCTCAAGGGACCTACCTATCATTGCATCAAACTTCCTAGACAACAACATTCCCCACACATTTGAGACAACAACAACTATAATGTCTATGTGAACGGTCTTCTTGGGGAATTATTTCAACTGTACTTCGACATTTTCAACAACACAATGTGTGGGTATTTCTTTGGATTCAAATCCACACACATTTCTGTAAGGCCTGGTTACCTTTAGGCGCATCTACTGCATGACTTTAAGAGACATCATGTTTGCAGCAGCACCTGTATCCAGCATGCAATTGTTGAGGTATTTTTTGTTCATCATAAGAGTCATGAAGAAAGGTTGATTTTCACCGTATTGGATCCTGAAGTGGTCAGATTGTAGCATAATTGGGGGGTCCATAGGCTCATTCGTTCCCGAAAAGAAGTTATTGAAGCATTCTTTAATAGAAGGGACCTTAATTGCTTCTTTTAGAGGAACATTCACATGCATCTTCGACAAAGCTCCTTCAAAATCAAAATCAAGGGTAATCTCATCAGCTTTGGATGTCTTGGGAAGAAGAACCTCAGGAGTTTTTGGTTGATCAATGGTAGGTTGCTTTGGGTTCTTTCTCCGGTATACTTGGACTTCTTTATTTTTAAGCTTTTCTCGTGACTCTTGGTCTAAGTTGTTAATTATTTCTAATCTTGCTGCTCTGGCTGCTTCCTTCAGGGCTTGTTAATGTTATGTATCGATTGTATTTATTTGAGGAAAGCTCGAAAAGCAGTCAAGGTTGTTGACTTGTTGTTGGATGGTGTTGTAAGGACACTTATTCTCCCAATGTGCTTCACTGCATTCCAGACACCAAGGGCTTTCATCAACTACATTCGTAGGGGACGGAGTATTTGGGACTTAATTTTCATTCTTTGGCTTGTAAGTTTGATTCCCTTTCTTGAATGGTCCTTTGAATGGAGGTCTAGGTGCCTGGGTTTGGGAATTTTCAAGTCTCATGATCCGGTTCATCATTTCTTCTTGATTCTTCATGATGCTATCCATTGAATCTTGTATTATACTGATACTGGTGCAGAGATCTGAAGTAGGTTCAACATTGTGTACCACTTTCTGCTTGGTGTCTATTTTTCCCCTAGGGTTGGCAAAGGGCTCAATCTTGGATGAGAGGAGATTTCCTTCAATCTTGGTTGCAAGTTCTTGGGCTTCTTGAATGGACTGAGGGTCTTTGTCTCTAAGAAGATACCCTAATTGGCCATTGAAAGATCTAGTATAGATGTGAACAAGATAATCATCTTTCGGATGGTGGCTTGGGGGAATTTGTTGGAGTAATGCTTTGAACCTGGTATGAAATTCCCAAATGGATTCATTCTCACACCTGGAAAGACCATTTAGTCAGGTGAGCAGCATGTTCGGATCTTCTTTGATACTCCACCTTCTAAGGAATATTTTCTCAAGTCTATCCATGGTTTTAATGCTTCCATCAGGCAGGCCAAGATACTAACGTCTTGCAACATCATAAAGGGTAGCAGAGAATAGCTTCATGACCAAGTTCTCAGCATCATCACTAAAGGGGTGAAGCTGAAAAAATGCCCAGAAGTTACTCATATGCTCTTCGGCACTAGTAGCATTAGTGTCGGTAAACTTAGGCAACCACTTCTCATATTTAGGTGGCATTTTCCTAGGGTAGCCAGGTATGGCTGACATGTCTAATGGATTGAACAAAGTGGATGACCATTGTCTCTGATTGTTGACTCGATTTGTAGAACTGGTGTGAGAAGTAGACATGTTTAAAGGAAGTCTCTTTCCAAAGAGTGACTTGACAAAAGGCGAATTAGTAGGAGGCTTCCTTCTGAATGCTAGAGGAGGATTATTGAACCTCCTTCTGGTTTATGGAGTCGCCAGATAGTTTTCCTAAAACTATCAAAGAATAGGGGAATAAAGGCTTAGTGGAGTCGCCAGGTAAACTTGTAAGAGAAAGGTCTTTGAGGAAAGGCTAACCAAAGGATTTGTCATTGAGGAAGATTGACTCAGTGTTCCCCGGAAATGGTGCCAAAATGTTATCGCGCAGTTTGTATTTTAGGTCACAGGCTACAGGATAGTAGACAAACTGGCATAACAGGAAACTTCCCCACCCACTGTCACCTCTATGGGGAGGTTCTTTTTGTTTAGGGAGGTTAGCCCAGGGGAGACATCCCCGGTAACCTGGGGTTTGAAGAGGCAAAGAATAAAAGGTCAAGAGTTAAGGTTATCCCTCCTCGCAGGTTACCACCGGTATCAAATAATCTGGCTAATCAACCAATAAAGAAGTGAAGTCCCTATTGAGAACACCTGCCTGGAACAAGACAATAAAAACACTATATGTATATTTGCAGGTTATAATTTAAAGGGTTAGTACTTCTTAATTATCTAATTTCATTTAATAAGCAATATAGTATACAAGATAAGGTCAACGTTATGCTAAATAACATATGCAAGATCACCAATTCATCAATGTCTACAAAAATGACCAATCCAAGAGTATTTTCAATCAACAATAGCTCAATAAATGCTTGATGTCATCATTAACTTCTTAGTTAGAAGGCTTGTTGCGTCAAGTATGACGTCAGCCTAGGTTAGTAGTGTTAGTGTTAGTTAGGGTTTCAAAATTTGAAGTTTGAAAGATGATTTTACATAGAAAAATCTCAATGTTGTAAGTCTAACTAGTGCCTTAGGGTGAAATGGGGTCAAAAGCAAGGGAAAAAGATCTCGGGAGGATTTAAAATTCAGAGACTGGAAGGCAGGGTTCTATGGTGCTACAATGGCAGGGCCCTAGAATCAAAACCCTAAGGGATGAAGGCTCATTCTGGTGTTTCTTAAGAAAGGCCTCATTCTCCTTCCTCTTTCTCTAAATACACTTGGCAAAACGGCTAGCTTCAAAGTACAGATTCAAGGGAGAAAGTGTTGCAGGGGCAAGGCTTTCAAACCCTAGAAGGTGAAAACCCTAGGTGTAGATTCAACTAGGCCTAGGACGTCTCCTCTTTTCAACCTATAACTTTAATGCTAACTCAGAAAAAGGGAGAGAAGTGTAGCAACGGATAGGCTATATCTTCCTTTATCAATGGCTAAAATTATTTCTAAAATATGGGGACATATAGCAATGACCTACTAGTGTGCTTGCTACCTAGGGTTTCAAAATTCAGCAATATAATAGAAAAATAGAATAAATTAAGCCTACAACCATTTACTTAAGAAGTTTTGCATGAAAAATTCACTTACATATCATGAAGAATGCATAATCAAACCCTAGTTGTAAACCTTCCATGAGAGAAACACCATA
>JZKD02S2392039.1:155627-187984 GCA_000966675.3 Picea glauca | reverse complement strand
GACACATACCATGATACCTGGACCAATTACCTCATGAAGCAAGATTCTTCTCTGATGCAATTCCAAGCTGATGCTGATGGAAGCTGCTACTGCTGACAGGACAAATCTGGCAAGGAAGAGGAAGGATGGGCCTTCCAGGGTCATGCTCAAGTCATTCATGCTCTCAGTACTCCATGTCTAGGACCTGTGGGTCTCGAGACATGATCTCCTAGTTATCCCTAGAAATCGAGGATAACAGGCCCTACAAAATAATTCCCCTAATTTTTCCACCAATACAATACCAAGGTAGATGATAAATTATATAATGATCCAATATTGATCATACCTCCCAATTTTGGGAGGCTTCTGGTCCCCAAAATATTTGACTGAATACGGTGAGGAATGTTTTCCTCTACCTTCAACATAGTTACCAACTTAATGATAATTGTGACCTCAAAACGAATAATCTAGCCCAAACAAACCATATTGTACTGTCAAAAACACAAAAATCAACCCTCGAATGAAAAAGCGATGCTACTAATAGAACCCTTTTTCGAGGGTTGTTAAAATTCTGATTTGTTTGAAATCATGAACTTGACAATGAGACAAAAACCTTAAATTGACCTTCAAATAGAAAACTCATGCTATGAGTACCACCCATTTTCATTTTGGAGTTAAAATTATGACTTGACTAAAACAATGTATTTGACAAGTAGTACCATCGCAAATAAAAAAACTCAAAATTGTCTCCTAAATTGTTACTTGAAAATTTATTTATATTTTTTTTATTTTACATTTAAAAAAAAAAATGAAAACAAAACTCCCTAGTCGGTTTTTTAAAAAAGAAAAAGAAAGCCACCTTTAAAAAAAACATAACCAAATTTAAAAAATTAAAATTAAAAAGGTAAAAAAACAAATAAAACAAAAAAAAATTAAATTTAAATTTAAAAAACATGAAAAAGGGACAATTTAAAAGAAAAAAAATTAATTGTTTAAAAAAGACAACCCAAAACACAATTTAAAAATAATAATAATATTTAAAAAATAAAGGTAAATATAAAACTAAAAAAACTAAAACAAAACACACATAAAAAATTAAACTAAATACTTTGTAGTGAAGGAAACAGGTCTATACTCTCCATTGAATTTGAACATCAATTGGTATGGAATTTGAATGGAATGAAGAGGAGGTGTATCCCTATAATAAATTTGAATGGTGGTTTATGTGTAAATCTAGAATCTATGAAATAATTCTCCGTCTACGAGAAGAATATTGAACAATTGTCTAGTGAAAACTTTTGACGATTCTTTCTACAAGGTGAACCAGAGACACAATTTCCTTTTATATTTATTATTTATTTCCTTTTATTTTCAATAAAATATGAGTAATTCACCCTAGATACCAAAAAAATATCAAGGGGATACCTAACAAAGTAACCCTATATATTAAGTATGAATATATAGAATCATTAGAAAAATGTAGAGAAGAGAGAGAATCCAAACTTAAAACAATGTTGGAAAAAATGTTTGATAATAAATTTAAATCCTTTGAATACAAGGTTGAAACAAAGATATAAAACAAAATTTTAGGTTTGTAGAGTGAGATGCAAAAATGGAGGCTAGATTACAAGAAATAGAAAAACAAAGGCAAGAAAAGAAACAATCAATACAGGAGGCAAAGGTTGAAGAAAATCATAATTGTACGGACAACATTACAGATCTAGAAGAAAAACTAATTATCAATTTGGTTATAAATCGTTTGGAACTTAAGTTGGATATCCTACACATCAAATAAGAAATGAACAAGCTAATAGAGTTATACCATGAATGTAACAAAAGAGCCTTGGACCTCATAATTTTCAGTGTTAAAGGGAAGAAATATGAGGACCCCCTCGTAACAGTCAATGGAGAACTAAAAATAAATCACAAATTGATACAACTTGCCTCATAGAAGCAAAGAGGTTGGGAAAAATAATTGAACATAAATATAGGTTGATCCAAGTTAAGGTAATCTCTAATAACCATAAATATGGCATACTACGAAAAACTCCAATCTTAAAAGGGTCAATAATATTTATAAGTGAAGACCTCATTCCAAAGGACCAAGATGAATTAAGGAAAGAAGTTGAAAAGGTCAAAGAAACCTGGAAAGAAGGGAAATGGGAAATCATTTGGAATTGAAAGGATATTATCGGGATATAAACAAAAAAGATAACAATAAATGGAAATTCGGGACACTCCAGATCCTCTCTTGGAAATGTCATGGTTTTCCATGGAGTAAAGGGCCTATACTAAGTTGGATCTCTAATGTCAATGATATTATTTTCTTGGTTCAAACTTGGGAGAATAAAGAATCTAAGGTCCCTAATATATAAGGATTTGTTTTGTGGTCAACATGGAACAAGAAATCCTCCTCTAAGGGGTTTGGAGGCATACCTTGTTACATAAAAATGAATATGTTTCCTCCCATTCCACTTCATAAGAAAGATCCTCTCAATTAGTAAATATGGATGGAGATATTAGATATTAGTGCTAATAATATTTATATAGCAATATGTTATTTCACACCAATTAACTCTACTTTTTGAACAAAAAACAATCTAGATAAGAACTTTCCCTACAAAAACTTAGAGCAAGATATTTACAATATGAAAAATGAAGGTAGTATCCTCTTGTTAGGAGACTTTAATGCTAGAATTGCAACTAATAAAGCTACTATTTTAAGTATTGATTCCAACCCTAATCCTGTATGGCTATATGAGGACCTTGTTTTATCTAACAGATAGAAAAGAAACTCGAAATACCTAATTGAGAGTTAGTTTGGTACTGAGATAATCAATATTTGTAGATATCAAGCTTTAATAATTTGTAATTCTCTAAGGAAGTGGCCAAAATCGAAGAGGATGACTTGTATCCATAGGCTCGGTCTTAGTGTCGTTTATTATGTAATATCGGATATGTTATCACATGGAATTGATTTGGTCAATTCAACCTTTAGGTTTTTTTTATTTTTATCATTAGTGTTGTTTAATTTTTAATTTTTTCCTTTTCCTTATAGTCTTTTTAGGTTTTAGCACAAACAAAATTAGTGTTGATGTTGGCCCATTACCCTTGGGTTATATATTTATCTTTATGATAAGATTAGACAAGCCATTATCCTTATGCCTCCACCACCACCCAGACATGTCACCACTTCCACGATGTACTAAAACCCCTCCACTTTGTAACCTTGCCCATTAGAAGGTCAAATCAATTTCTTTTTGTACGCTTCCATCTCATCAGACAGTTTGCAACGCATCTTAGGTAAAATTTTATTTCATCATCATAATTTCACTCATAATGCCTTGTCAAATGATATCCTTGTTTTCAACACTTATGCTTTTAAAGAAATAACCTCGAATTTCATCATTGAAGTTTTTCTTACTGTTTTCCAAGATTTCAAATTACTCCTAGCTCGATGCTACAAAAAATGGTGCTTTCAGAAAGGCGCTACAGAAATTGCTTCGAACTAGCTGGTGAAGGTGAGTTGTAGGTTAGACCAGCTGCAAACGGATTCATTAAAGCTCAATCATATCAGTTTTCAAGTCTCAGCCTCCAAGTACTCCATGATCATTTTTATCTCTATTGAATAATAACAAAAGGTTTCTCTTATTATTTCTTCTCCTAGGCATTGTGAACTGGTGATCCACACTGCCAACTATCTTACTTACCCATGTTATCCTAATTCTCAGTGAATTGAAAATCTCTCAGCCTCTTTTTACCAAAATTTAAGAAAACCTAACTATGAGGCCACCTTGTCTATCCCATAATTGGCCAATTTTGATTATGCTACGAACTCTGCTACGAATCCCTTGTTCTAGCATTGAAAACTTTGTGAAATAACTTGGCACTATTATTCACCTACCTCAGAACTCGTACCAACTTGTTTTCATCAAGATCCCCATTCTAAGTCAAGTCTATCTATTTTGTAAATTTAAAAAAGACTTTTGTTGGTAAAGTTATGATGAATTTTGTAAAAATAATGGTGAAGTATTGAACAAAATCTTTTTGCAGCAAGTTTTCTCCTTGTATCTCCATTTTCCTATGTATTCTTCGTTCATTTCTTGACTATCAATTTTCCTTTCTACTAGAAGTCAAATAGGATGAAGAACACTAAATCCTTAGATTGAGCCAGCCTTTGAAAGAGATTATCCATCAAAACCCTAAGTCCTCTTTTTTTTCCGTTTTGCTTCTTGGATCACTCAAATTGGTGGATAAAGTTTCTTCATAAGACATCAAATGGATACTCCACACCAAAAGAAGGATCACAAGGGTGGGAGAATTGTGAGGACTGAACCCTATGACATCTAAAAAAAATTTGTTGAACCCCTGATCAGGGTGGTCTTCCAAAGAGTGGGATGTTTTAATTTAATTCAGAAGATGTCGAGGGGTCACCCTGAGGTAGCTAGATAATTTTCTTTGAATTTCGATGGAACCAAAACTAAATTTGGGACACTTGAACTTGAGGTATCGGAAGCAACCATAGAAGGAGCTACTGAGATACTAAATAATGGTGAAAGGTGGTTTAAGGCCATCAAACTAAATGAAACCTTCTCCAAAGAGTTCCTTAAACCAGAATGTCAGGGAGATAATCTATCAAATGGAGTGCCCAAGAGCCACATGATTGAAGGGTTTGATAATATGCTAAGGGTAATCCAAATATATTTCACCTATGAGGGTAGGTTCAATATGATTTATCAGTACCACATTAGACTTTTTCTACCCTTCACAGGAAAAGACCTCATGAACCTCCCTTTCTATTTGTTTATAAGTATTGGAAAAATGGTTGACATAGTCTAGGCTAAGTCAAGGGTTGTTGACACAAGTGTTTTTCACTCAGGGTTGATTAAGATTCTTGTGATGGAGGAGTTAAAGAAGAAAAACATTGATTGGGAGAAATTCATTTCTTCTACACATTTTCAATTGAATGTGGATCCTACTCCAAAATACAAGTTACAGAGTCCTCTTCAGGCTCACAACATTGTACACACAAAGACAAGTAAGAAGAGAAAGAGAAAATACATTGTTAAAACGAATGCTAAAACTAAGGAACAAGAAGGAGAAGAGGGATCACATTACTCTCCACAAAGGGATTTTTCACCCAATCCATCTCCAGAGTCAACAAAAACTCCATCAACTAGAGCCACAGGCACAAAAGGAAGAAGGTTACTCTTCCCCTCACCAGTTGTGGTAGTTGAAGCTAGAGTTAGGAATCCTTTCACCAGGTCATAAACAAAGAATGAAAGTGTTGAAAAAGAGGACATAGTGGAAGATACCATCAAGAGAAAGGGTAAAGGTAAAGTTGAAGTTGTTGAAAAGCATATTGAGGTCATAGACATTACCACTCCCCGAGAAAACCCTACCTTCAAAAAAACAAACAACTTAAAGAAGCTATAACGTAAATTGATAAAGTGAAAAGAGAAGGGTTGGATGAAAGAAAACAGTTCAGTGGCATTATGGATATGTATCGAGAAAATATTGATGAGGCTAGGTTTGTAGCAAAGAGATTTCTACCCCTCCATAGGAAGATTAAGAATTTATACACACATAACACGGATTTACAAGCTCAAATCAGAAGACTTAAACTAGAGATGAAACCTTTTAAAGAAGAACTAGCCCAAAGAAGCTTGAATGTATTGGCCCAATCTACCACAAGGAGGAGTTGTAGGCTCATAAAGTGAAAGGATGAAATACTTTAAGAAATATCAGTTTTGGAAATGATTGCTCCTTGATTTTTGAATATTTTTAAGTATGTTCCTTATAACTGAGTTTTTCACTCATAGACGACATTATGAGGTTTCTACAATAATCCCTAACTTTGGAGGAAGATTTTGGGAATTTTGGAACTTTACTAGACTAATTTGGAAGCCACAGGAAAATTCACAGTGCCTGGCGTTGCGAACTAGTTTCTACATTTAAGCGTTGTGAACTTCATTACGAACTAGCTGATATAGCCAACGCTACAAGATATGCTATGAACTCCTATTTTGATGGTTTCAAGAGGATCAACGGTTTTCAATTCACTATGGGAGCATGGTACAACTATTTTGAAGTTAGTTTAAATCTAGAGGATACTTGCCAAGAAGAGGAATGTGCTCAAAGGACACCTCATCATGCAATATTAAGGTGTTAGGACAATTGCCAACATTATCCTTTTTTGTAGAAGTTTTTTATTTTCAGTTTGTATAGGTGTAATTACTTCAGTTTTGAAGGGAAGAATCCTATGCTAGAGGATGAAACTCGCATTGTATGCTATCATTCCCTATCTAGACTAAAAACGAAGCATTAGAAGTCATTTTGTAGGTTCGAATGGTTGATGTAAAGGACTTTTTTTGTTTATATTAATGTAACAAAGCCTACTCTGGTTTGATGTATCAGACTTGATGAAATTTTGTTTAATGGAAGTCAGTTTCCTCTCTTGCCATATTATTTAACTCTCACTCTGAAATTTTATTTTCATTGAATGATTCAAATGATTTTTTGTAGTTGTATTGCAATGAAGGTTTGATTGTGATGTTGTTATAACTTTCTCATAGTTTTTAGCTTGAATTTAAGAATCTCTTGTATCTAAATATTTTCTCTCCTTTGTCTACTGGTAAATATTGATTCTAGTGGTATACTTACTTCACTTATATTACTAAGTCTTCCTTCTATTCACACTAATCCTCAAAACCTCGATCTAAGTTAAACAAGGGCTCTTTTGTTGATGCATTTCATATAGAATTTCTTGTGTTTTAACATTGTTGGACTGGGATTTATCCATTTGACACCACATTTTAAAACTTACCTCATAAACCTATTGATGGGTATTGAGCTTACACTATAGTATTCAAAGTGTAACTTCCAGTGCTAACATTCTTGGTGTCGTTTTTGGGGAATGGATTGAAAACATTTCCCTAGGATTAAACGACAAAGAAATACCGATTCTAAGGGTTCATAGAAATCCGTATATTGAAAATTGCAGTTTGCACCTGGAAACACCACTGTTTCAGTTGTTTATTCTAAAGGTATACACACGATGTATACCCCACATATACCTCTAGCTACACATGAAGTTGACCCAGAGAATATCATTAAGAAAGGAAAATCTTATGAAGAAGGATTTTCAACTATTGTTTCAGGTACTACTGGTTATTTTCCTGATTGGACTTTTAAAACACCAGTAGTTGCATCTAGTGTTCCACTTTTACCCTCTATTGAAATTTATAGAAATTTCAATCTTGAATATTTCCCTGTGGAATATTCTTCTTTTCCTCCCAAATTGAAAGAAGAAAGTTTTGAAAGTTATGAAGTTCTTGCCTCCATGATTTTTTAAGTTTGTTTAGACTTGAAAGCTTAGAGGATTTTCCTACCCTAGGTTCTCCTTCTCCTCCCTCTCTTAAAATTGATGTGACCAAAGAAGAAGAAACCTTAGGTCCCTTGGAATTTCCACCATCCTCTTCCAAGGCTCAGCCTCCCCTTGTTAAAACTAAAACTTCTCCATCCGATATTCCTCCTTCTCCCAAGCTACACATCATCAATTGATCCATAATCGGATCCAAGATCCTGATAGGGCTGGCATGAGTTAAGGGGGGCAACACTTAGCCTTTGGGCTAGCACTCTGCCCATTTTTAGCCATATGACCGATTAAAGGGGGCGTGAAATGGCCTATTGGGGGCTAAGGCCTGATATTTCATTTATTTTGGGTTTTTAACATTACAGAGTGGATTTTGACTAATATTATGCCCAGAAAATGGAGATTTTGGCCATTATTGGGAGATTTTGGACTCTTTTTTAGCCCAGATTTTGGGAGGAAGTTGGGGAATGATAACCAACTCTAGATATATAAAAACTAGGCATGTTTGAGGCCATGGAAGGACAATAAGAGTAGAGTTATGCTGAAGGGAAGCCAAGCCAAAGCCATTTTTATGCAGGGAAGTTGTTGAGGAGCAGACGTTTGGGGGCCATTTCTGGGAGCTCCGGTCATCCGTTTTGCGTGTTCTTTCTTCTATTGAGTTATAGATATATCAAAGAACATGACCAGATTAGTCTTGTAGCCTAATGGTACTACTGCAATGTACTTTTAAGCTTTGCACATAAATAAAGAAGCCTCCCCCACTTAGACAAAGGCCCGGAGACGTAGGCAATTTTGTGTCGAACTCCGTTATCACTTCTCTTGTTATGGTTTGTTGTTCTTATTGCTTTAGTTTAGATTTGTATATTGTTTTATGGCTGCTATGTTCCTTCATTAAATTCATCCTCTTTCATTCAATTTATTAAATGGTTAATTAACACATGCAATTAAAAACTCAACCACAGTCATCAAAAGATCTTTTCGGAATCAAGTGGTATCAGAGCTAGTTCACGTTTGGATTTGAGTTTTGCATGTTAACTAGGGAAAAACTACAACGTGGTGAAGGCGAGATTGTTGCAGAGAATCCATTAATTTGATTGAGAAAGAGATCTTCTCACAGTGAGAAGATGGCATCAGAAGAAGGGCTTTCTCAGGAAGAGAAAGATTTCCAGAAAACTTTCCTTGCTATGTCGGAGATGGTGAAAGTTTTGTATGAGGATTACTTGGAACGAAAGAGACTAGTTTTGGGTGAATATTCAAAGGGAAAAAGTGAAGAGGAAGAGGATCATCCTCAGATTCCTCCTTCACCTCCATCATCACCTCCTTCTTCTTCTTCTTCTTCAAGTTCAAGTCCTAAATCTAATGCAAAGAAACATGTTCATAAGCATAAGAATGAAATGCCATTGTTAAAACTTGATGTTAAATTTGAGTTACCCATATATGATGGTGAAGTAAATGTAGAGAAACTTGACAATTGGATCAGGCAAACAGAGGTTTACGACAATGTGCAATAGATCAAGGATGAGGCCACACAAATAAAGTTGGCATCTTTGAGACTTGCAGGCTAATCCCCCTAATCTAGGCGCTAGATCCTGGATCTGTGTGCATGTGCATGTGATTTGAGCCTTAAAAAGGGCACACTAAGTGGGCAAATCTCCTTTTGGAGTGCGCCCCCTTGGTCTCATGGGATTTTCCCAAGATCCTTGGGTTGAGCTTATCCTTTGGGCATGCCCATGAGGAGAGCACCCTCCTTTGCTGGGTTGTGGTCATGTGTAAGAGTTAAACCATGGGCTGGGGCTTAGCCCCAACCCCCTTTTTTTCCCCTTTTCACTTTATTGCACTTTATTTAAAATAAAGTGAGATTGGTATTACAAGTACCACCAAGGGCGCATTGGTAAGGGAGTTTGGCTAAGTCTTGGGCTGGCCCAAGAGGTCATGGGATTAAATCCCATGAGCTACATTGGAAAATTATTTTTTCAGTGATTTTATCAGCAGATTTAATGGATTTTGGTCATTTTTGTGATCCAGAATCAGATCTAGGAGCCTGACAGGGCTGACACGAGTTAAGGGGGGCAGCACTTAGCCTTTGGGCTATCGCTCAGCCCATTTTTAGCCATATGACCGATTAAAGGGGGCACATGATGGCCTATTGGGGGATAAGGCCTGATATTTCATTTACTTTGGGTTTTTAACATTACAGAGTGGATTTTGACTAATATTATGCCCAGAAAATGGAGATTTTGGCCATTATTGGGAGATTTTGGACTCTTTTTGAGCCCAGATTTTGGGAGGAAGTTGGGGAATGATAACTAACTCCAGATCTATAAAAACCAGGCCTATTTGAATCCATGGAAAGATACTAAGAGTAGATTTATGCTAAAGGGAAGCCAAGCCAAAGCCATTTTTATGCAGGGAAGTTGTTGAGGAGCAGACGCTTGCGGGCCATTTCTGGGAGCTCCGGTCATTCGTTTTGCATGTTGTTTCTTCTACTGAGTTATAAAGATCTGGAAGAACATGACTAGATTAGTCTTGTATCCTAATGGAACTGTTGTGATTTACTTTTGAGATTTTAACAGAAATAAAGAAGCCTCCCCCACTGAGACAAAGGCCCGGAGATGTAGGCAATTTTGTGCCAAACTCCATTATCACTTCTCTTGTTATGGTTTTCTATTCTTATTGCTTCAGTTCATATCTGTATACTTTTTTATGGCTTCTATGTTCCTTCATTAAATTCATCCTCTTTCATTCAGTTTCTTAAATGGTTAATTAACGCATGCAATTAGAAACTCAACCACGGTCATCAAAAGATCTTTTTGGATCATCAATACTACAATTGCATCAATTAAGACCCAATCTTTTGCTTATTCTCCTATAATATATAATCCTCCTCTTCATAATCCAATGGCATGTGCTAACCTTCCTATAAATAGGATGGATTCCATAGTGTCTGCTAGGTATGCCCCTCTTGTGTTGCCTCAGCCTATGAATTCTCTCCTAGTTGGAGACTATCTTAAGGACATGCCCAAGTTTACAGGGGAAGATGAAATAATTGTAGACGAACACCTTGTATCTTTTTAAAGCTATGTTGACAATCTTAATATTAAAAATGAAGATGTTTGCATGAGATTTTTTGTACAAATCCTTGATGGTTAGGCTAGGAAATGGTTTAGGGGTTTAACTCCTGGATCTATTATTGGAATTGAAGCTCTAGATGATGCCATTTTGAGGCATTGGGGAGATAAAAAATATTTCTTATATTACATTACAGATTTTGGGTCACTTAAGAGAAAAGAAGGGGAACCTGTTTCAGATTTTTCAAAGAGATTTAATAAAATGTACAATAAAATTCCCACAGAAATTAAGCCTTCTGAAACTTCTAGCAAGATAACCTATGCCAGTGATTTTGACCTTGAGTATTGACTCTTTTTGAGAGAAAGGATATCTACCTCACTAGATGACGTAACACGTGCCCCCCTAGCACATCTGCAATCACCAGGACCTTCTCTGACTTTGGCCCGAAGAGCGTCAATGCTCCTCTAATTCCCCGTTGGGAATTCTTCACCCACAGCACCCTCCGATGATCTCCCTTAATGGTTGGGAAATCGGAATTCGTGGTATCGCGAATTCTATGCTCACGTACCTTATGCCTCATGAATCCCCGAACCCCGATATGGGTCAATCGTTGACTTTCTCCAACTTCTATTATCGGATTTTCCTCTATCGGGATATCGCTACTTGCAATGTCAACAATCTAAACTTCTAACCCCTGAACTCCGATGTGCCAATCCTCCAATACGATGCCACCTGTATTCCACCATGACCTGTGGTCCCACACTGCCACATCACCTCAAGATTTCGCGGATCGTGAATCCAACTTGTGAGTGTTCTCTGCTATCGAGAACCCCGATTATTCGAACCCTGATTACTTGGGATTCCTTGACACGTGTCCCCACAATTGACGGTTATGATTCTATCGGGATATCATGTATCGCGATATCGCCACTTCCACTCCACCAACTCGGTGCTTCAACTCGCGATATGCCAATATGCGATGGCACGCGCCGATCCAACGATCCCTATGAACCCAAATCGACGGCGCTACTTCCTCCTGAGCTTCAAACTCCTAATACTTGCACGGTGGCCTCCATGTACATGTGCACGATCTAACGACCCTCGGGTCTTCGTGAAATCTCTCCAGGGGATTTCAATCAACCATCCTTCTGTTGCTAATTTCTATGAGATGGATTCAAACACTCTCTCTGTGAGGAATTGTTCAACCACTCGCCAACCTGTGGAGTTTCTCTCGGACTTTCCACAACACTCCTACAATTCTCCTTCAATGAACTGTAGGCCTATCCCTCCTGAGATTATCCTCACTTCACGAGCCTTTATGAGGACTTGTTGCACGCACTCCTTGCGGCAGATCTTCGAACACGATTGAGTGTTGAAGCTTCTTTGACTCTGTGCACTCACCTGCAGTAGCAGTCCAAACTCCTCGTTTATCATAATCGCAACTCTGAGTCTTCATCCAGCCTACGCATGCCTTGCACGGCTCGAGTGTCAAACCTGCACTTCAAGGTGAATGGGAACAAAATCTTTCTCTGAGTAAAACCCTGCAGTCACACACTCCTTGCGGATAAATTCAACTGCACTTCTTGTAGGAATTCTCTGGCTCACTTAGAGAAACAATTGAAACTCATTCACTCAATCTCTCATATTTCAAATCAACCATGAAATCACATACACAACATATAAAAGCGAGTGCATAACAAGAAGAAAATACTCATGAGCATAATATCAACAATACACAGAGAATAACACAACCATGGAATTGAATCAAAGCTTTTTTCTATTAATTCAATGCCTGTACATGGGTGTTCTCCACAAGTTCTCTGCTTGCTCTCCTCAATAATGTCGCTTCATCCTTATACAATGTACAAAGGAGGGTGTCTATATCCCGTTTCCCTCTCGAGCTCTAAAGCTATTAAATTCAGAATTTAATATCCTATCTACTTTACATTAAATCTATTAAATGCCTTCCTATCTACTAAGGACGAGAGCTTAAAGGCTCAAGGTCCCCTTTACAATACAAGTGCGCTTCTTTATGAATGTCTTTATTAAAGAGCGCGCAACAATTTCCAAGCATTTCAAAATGTGTGTTGGCGCTGCCCAACTGTCCTTTCTACTCCACGCACTGGCTCTCTTGATGAGTGAGCGATGCTCCTGCATCATACTCCTCGGCTTGAAAAATTTCATGGGCTCCTGTCCATGAGATCCTTCATGGTCTTTCCATTCTTTTGTATCACTGCTTCATTTTCCCAGCTGGCATCTTCGACTGGGTGATTCTTCCATTTCACCAGATATTCAAAATATTGCTTTCGTCTGGTTTTTTTGTCGACTCGCTTGTCCAGTATGCACTCCATCTGCGGCTTTTCTACAACTGGTAATTGCTTCTGCCACTGGACCACTGGTTCTTCAGTTCCAGCCTCTGCTTCTCCATCCCTGTATGGGTATAAATCCGAAATATTAAAAATCAGAGATATCTCGATGCATTCCGGCATCTCAATCTCATAAGCGTTCTCCCCGAATTTCTTTAGGACTTTGCATGGCCCAATTTTCTTCATTTTTAGCTTGTTATATGTTCCCCTTGGGAACCTCTCTTTCCTCAAGTGCACCAGAACAAGATCGCCAACTTTGAACTGAAGTTGTCTCCGATGTTGATCTTCTTTGCATTTGTATTCCTGATTTGACTTCTGCAGTCGCTGCTTCACCTTCGTGTGAAGTTCCTCCATCGCCTCAGTGAATTCTTCTGCACTAGCGCTGCTAGTCGCAGTCTGTTTTGACTCCCTGAGTTCAGAAACTCCCCTCAGTTGTGTTCCATACAAAATCTGAAATGGACTCTTGCCTGTACTCCGATTCGCAGAATCATTGTACGCAAACTCTGCCTGTGGCAATACATTGTCCCAGCTGTTGTGGTGTTCTGTCACCAAGATTCTCAATAGATATCCCAGACTTCGGTTGACCACCTCGGTCTGTCTGTCTATTTACGGATGATATGATGAACTAAACGCCAAATTATTTCCTAGATTCTTCCATAGCGTCCTCCAAAAATGGCCTATGAATTTTGTATCCCTGTCCAAGACTATGCTTCTCGGCAATCCATGAAGTCTAACAACTTCTTTGAAAAACAAGTTTGCGATGTGGGTCGCATCGCTGGTCTTTTCACACGGAATAAAATGTGCCATCTTCGAAAACCTGTCCACCACCACAAATATGGAATCATGTCCTCTCTTCGTCCTCGGAAATCCCAGAACAAAATCCATGCTGATCGCCTCCCATGGTCTCTCAGGTATGGGCAATGGATGATAAAAACCCGCGTTCTATTTTCGGCCCTTCGAGTGTTGACAAATTCAGCGCCTGTCAACAAACCTCTTTACATATGCTCACATGCCCGGCCAAAAATATGATTCGCTCAGCTTCGCGAACGTTTTGTCGTGTCCAAAATGACCTGCTAAGCCTCCACTGTGCTTCTCCTTCAACAGTTTCTCCCTCATGAAGCAAATTGGAATGCACAGTTGATTGCCTCTAAACAAAAATCCATCCTGGATCATGTAATATATCCATGGACTCCGATCTTTGAGAACTGGATTCTCAGCTACTTCGTATGCTTCTCTGAAGTCTGCATCTCCAGTGTACATGTCCTTCAGATTTTCAAAACCCAAGGTTTTGACTCGGAACTCCTGCAGCAACAAACACTTCCTGCTCAAAGCATCAGCCACTTTGTTAGCAGTCCCTGAAATGTGTTTGATCACAAATGTGAAATTATGCATATACTTTACCCATTTTGCATTCTTTTGGTTCAACTTATCCTGTTGACTTACAAACTGCAATGCATGATTATCACTGTACAATGCAAATTTCTTGGGTATCAAGTAATGCCTCCACTTCTTCAATGCCTGTATGATTGCATAAAACTCTTTATCATATGTGGAGTATTTCAGCTTTGCGTCATCCAACTTCTCGCTAAAATATGCCACTGGCCTGTCCTCCTGACTCAATACCACTCCTATAGCATATCCACTGGCATCACATTTCACCTGAAATGTATTTTGAAAGTCAGGCAACACCAGAATTGGTTGCTCTGTAATCTTCTGCTTCAACAGATTGAAGCTCTTCTCAGCCTCTGTTGTCCAGTGAAAAGTTTTGTGTCACTTCTTCACTGTGTCCATCATTGTTGCGCTAATTCCACTGAAATTCCTAATGAATTTCCTGTAGAAACTAGCCAAACCATGGAAACTCCTCACCTCGAAAATATTCCTCGGTGATGGCCAATTCTTGATCACGTCCACTTTTTCTGGATCCATCTTCAACTCAATCACCGATATAACAAAACCTAAGTAAATGAGCTCTATCTTCATGAAGGAACACTTCTTCATGTTTATCAACAACTTCTCCTACTACAGTATTCTCATCACAATGGCCAAATTCTTTAAATGCTCAGCCTTCGTCTTACTAAAAATCAGTATATCATCTAGATATACGACAATGAATTTCCCGATGAACTCCCTCAGGACTTCATTCATCAGCCTCATGAATGTGCTTGGCGCGTTTTTCAAACCAAACGACATGACCAGCCATTCGTAAAACCTTCATTTGTCTTGAATGTTGTCTTCCATTCATCACCCTCTCTCATGCGAATTTGGTGATATCCGCTCTTCAAGTCAATCTTTGAAAAATAATTTTCCCCGCTCAGGCAATCCATCAGATCATCCATTCTCGGCAATGGAAATCTATACCTGATGGTGATTTTGTTGATCGCTCTGGAGTCAGTACACATCCTCCAACCTCCATCTTTCTTTGGACTTAGTACTGTCAGAACAGCACATGGACTCAGACTCTCCCTGACCAGTCCTTTATCCAACAGATCCTGTACCTGCCTTTTGACTTCCTCATTCTCTTGAGGCATCAATCTGTATGCAGCCTTATTCGGTAGACTTGCTCCTGGTATGAGGTCAATATGGTGACTTACACTTATCATTGGGGGCAACGAATGAGGTAATTTGTCCACGATGATGTCAGCAAAATCTCCCAACAGTTCCTGAATCTCTTCTGGAAAGTCGTTCACTCTTGTGCTAGTCAGGACAATTCTCGGTTTCTTGACCACAAAGAATTGTGGATCTCCCTTCTTCTCCATCTCATTGAGAAGTTCCTTCCCACTCATGAGAAGTATCGTATTGCTTACTTCCGGCTTCACTTCTTTATATTTTATCGTAAGTAATATGTGTGTCTTCCCATCCTTCTCTAAGGTGTATGTGTTCATCCTTCCATCATGAACCACATTTATATCATACTTCCATGGTCTACCCAACAATACATGACATACATCCATGGGAATAACATCACATAGAATTATATCATTATACCCACCTATTTTGAATTCAACTAAACATTGTTTCATACCACTTACCTGATGTCCTTTTTGTAGCCATGATACCTTGTATGGACTCGGGTGATCAGTCGTCTCTAGCTCTAATTTCTCCACCATCTCGGTTGAAACGAGATTGTCGGTGCTTCCATTGTCCACAATGACCTTGCATTTCCACCCCTTGGTCTTGCATGTGGTCCTGAACAGTCTGCCTCTTTGAGCTGTGTCCTCCACCTCCTTCTCAGGTGTCAAAAGGATTTTATGCATTCCAAGCGATCTTCCACTGTCTACATCCTCATTCTCAACATCACGCCTCTGTGCTTCAGTGATGTGAGCTTCTCCTCCGGCTTGCTTCTTCTCTGGACACTCAAATGACTTGTGCCCATTATTTCCACATGTAAAACATGTGATTATTCCTCCTCTTCCCCTACCTCGACCTCTAGTATGAGGAAGAGTGTTTGCATCAGCATAATCTCCCCGCTGATCATTCTGTTGTCTTCTCTGTTCAACCTGTGGCTATCCTCGTTGTGAGGTTCCACCTCTCTCAGTCCGACCCTGAGGTTTCTTCCATTCCTCCTTGGGCTTCTGAGTTATTTCTTGGGAAACTGCCTTGCCTCTAGGCTGACTTCTGCCTCGCCCTCATTGTCCTTGCTTACGGCTCAGCTTTTCTTCGGCTTTCAGATTCATCTGGTAAGCATCCTCAACTGTCCTAATGGTTACCATGCTCAATTCATCTTGAATGTCGTATCTCAGACCATTCAGATATCTCGCCACCTTCTCATCATTGCTCTCCCGATGACCTGCTCTGATATTGAGTCTGTAAAACTCCTCAGTGTACTCCTTCACCGTCATCAGCTTCTGTCTCAAGCTTTGCATTCGCCTGAACAATGTGATCTGATAATCCCTCGAGATGAATTTCTCTTTCATCTTAGCAATCATTTGATCCCAGCTTTTGATTTTCTATTTTCCTTTGGAATGCCTATCCGCTTGTAGCTCGTCCCACCATAAGGTTGCATGTCCTTTCAACTTAGTAACAGCATGGCTTACCTTCTTATCCTCTTCGATATATTCATAGTCGAAGTAGGTGTCAAGAGCCCTGATCCAGTCCAGCAACTCTTCTGCATCCAGGCTTCCTTCGTAAGCTGGAATTTCCATTTTGGTCTTGGAACTCATCCTGGCAATGGCTTTGATCAACCGCTCGGTTGATGCATCCTCTGCTGTAACTTCTTCTGCATTTCCAGCTTCCTCTTCCACCTCAGAATCACTGAACTCTCCAGCGCCGACTCCGCGTCTCTGCGCTGTCTCCATCTCTTCGATTCTTGCTCGGAGATCTCTCATTTGGCGCTCCATTTATGGATTCCCTACTGGCCTACCTCTTCTCCTTACCTCCCTGTCTTCGGGATCTGGTGATTGTCTTTCTCTTCTAGGAGGCATGATGTCTCCTCTTCTCTGCTACTGAAAGAAAAGATATTCCGGCTCTGATACCACTTGACGTAACACGTGCCCCCCCAGCACATCCGCAATCACCAGGACCTTCTCTGACTTTGGCCCAAAGAGCGTCAATGCTCCTCTAATTCCCCATCGGAAATTCTTCACCCATAGCACCCTCCGATGATCTCCCTTAACGGTCGAGAAATCGAAATTCACGGTATCATGAATTCTATGCTCGCGTACATTATGCCTCACGAATCCCCGAACCCCGATATGGGTCAATCATTGACTTTCTCCAACTTCTATTATCGGAGTTTCCTCTATCGGGATATCGCTACTCGCGATGTCAACAATATGAACTTCTAACCCCCGAACTCCGATGTGCCGATCTTCCAATACGATGCCACCTATATTCCACCAGAACCTGTGGTCCCACACTGCCACATCACCTCAGGATTTTGCGGATCACAAATCCAACCTACGAGTGTTCTCTACTGTCGAGAACCCCGATTCTCCGAACCCCGATTACTTGGGATTCCTTGAAATGTGTCCCCACGATTGACGGTTATGATTCTATTGGGATATCGTGTATCGCGATATCACCACTTCCACTCCACCAACTCGGTGCTTCAACTTGCGATATGCCGATATGCGATGGCACACGCCGATCCAACGATCCCTATGAACCCAAATCGACGACGCTAATTCATCCTGAGCTTCGAACTCCTAATACTTGCACGGTGACCTCCATGTACCTATGCACGATCTAACGACCCTTGGGTCCTCATGAAATCTCTCCAAAGGATTTCAATCGTCCATCCTTCTATTGCTAATTTCTGCGAGATGGATTCAAACACTCTCTCTGTGAGGAATTGTTCAACCACTTGCCAACCTGTGGAGTTTCTCTCAGACTTTCCACAGCACTCCTACAATTCTCCTTCAATGAACTGTAGGCCTATCCCTCCTGAGCTTATCCTCGCTTCACGAACCTTTATGAGGACTTGTTGCATGCACTCCTTGCGGCAGATCTTCGAACACGATTGAGTGTTGAAGCTTCTTCAACTTTGTGCACTCACCTGCAGCAGCAGTCCAAACTCCCCGTTTCTCAGAATCACAACTCAGAGTCTTTGTCCAGCCTGCGCACACCTTGCACGGCTCCAGCACCAAACCTGCACTTCAAGGTGAATGGGAACAAAATCTTTCTCTAAGTAAAACCCTGCAGTCACACACTCCTTGCGGGCAAATTCAATTGCACTTCTTGCAAGAATTATCTGGCTCACTTAGAGAAACAATTGAAACTCATTCACTCAATCTCTCAGATTTCAAATCAACCATGAAATCACATACACAGCATATAAAAGCGAGTGCATAACAAGAAGCAAATACTCATGAGCATAATATCAACAATACATGGAGAATAACACAACCATGGAATTGAATCAAAGCTTTTTTCTATTAATTCAATGCCTGTACATGGGTGTTCTCCATAAGTTATCTGCTTGCTCTCCTCAATAATGTTGCTTCATCCTTCTACAATGTACAAAGGAGGGTGTCTATATCTTGTTTCCCTCTCGAGCTCTAAAGCTATTAAATTCAGAATTTAATATCCTATCTACTTTACATTAAATCTATTAAATGCCTTCCTATCTACTAAGGACGAGAGCTTAAAGGCTCAAGGTCCCCTTTACAATACAAGTGCGCTTCTTTATGAATTCCTTTATTAAAGAGCGCGCAACAATTTCCAATCATTTCAAAATGTGTGCTGGCATTGCCCAGCTGTCCTTTCTGCTCAACGCGCTGGCTCGCTTGATGAGTGAACGATGCTCCTACATCACTAGATCATATGCAAGATGCATCCTTGGAGGTGTAATCAATATATTTCCAACTGATAAGCTTAGAGGAAAATCTAATAGAGATAGGAGAAAAAATAGAGTTGAAGCCTCAACCTCTGATTCTTCTGGTGTTAATCCTCAAGTAGATGAACTAACAAAACTGGTTAAATCACTTTCTGTTGAAATGGAAAAAATGAGTCTTGAGGGAAAACATAATTGTAAAAATACACAAGATAGTAGTAATAGAGGAAATTTCAGGAGACAAAATAATTCCCCACAAATCCTTCAAAGGGATCAGAGAAATAGGGATGACCAAAAAGTGTAGACCCCTCTTCAAAATAATATGGTTGATGATGAAGTAGGAGAGGATGAAGAAATAGATCTAGAAACCCATTTTTTGGGTGATACCTCCCCATTCCCTCATCTAACTTAGTCTGCATATGAGGAGTCTCTTATGGACAATTAGTTGAATGAATTGAGTAAGGGGGATAAAATTAATCAAAATAAAAGTAAATACAACTTGAGGTAAAAAAAGAAGGATGGGAAGCCTAGTACACCGGATAAACCTAAGAAAATAGAACATTTTTCTAAATATGTGGATTCTAGAAGCAAAGCAAAAGAGTAACAAACCCATCAAACAATGATTAAGACCCTTGCTCCCAAAATTTAGGAGATTTTGAAATCTCCCTCTTCTTTCAGTTTTGTGAATGAAATTCAAAAGATAAAAATTTCAATTCCATTTTTACAACTGATTAAAAATGAAGAGTTCAAAAGGTATTTTTCCAAGATGTTTCAACCCGAATCTTCCTCCAATTCCATAGACTCAGTGAACCTACAAGATGAAAAACCAGCAGTCATATTGGGACCTTTAGTAGAATATAGGGATGACTCTTCTCCTCCTTTTTACACATCACTAAATATTCATGATAAAGTTTTTCACAACTTCTTGATGGACTTAGTTGCATCTCATAACCTCATGCCTTAACTGGCATGGATGAGATAGGTATACAAATTACTAAAACCTATCATGACCTATACTCAGTTGACTCCAGAAAAGTTAAATTCCTTGGAGTGATCAAAGACCTGGTTGTTACCTTGTTTCAATTTCCCATGAAGAGTGTGGTCATGGATATTGTGGTGGATGATGTTTCCCCTAATTTTGGGATGTTATTGTCAAGATATTGGATCAAGAGACTAGGGGGAAATTTGCAGATGAACCTTTCATATACCACTATTATTGTATTTGGAGGAGGGCACATAAGGATTTAAAGGGAAGCACAACTAGCTTACATCATCATTTATGAAGATAATCCTACAAACCATCCAATTTTTGCAGTTGACACTGAGATAGGATCCAATATATTACAACTCACTGATGCTCCTCAATCACCTATTTAAATAAAAAAACAACCTATTAAAAATTGTGAGACACCTCCTCAAAATACCCCAGTTTGGAAGATTTTTTTTAATGGGGCCTCTTCTAAAGAAAGTTTTGGTGCTGGAGTGGTTTTTATTTCCCCCACTCAAGAAATCATATCCTTGTCTTATAAACTAGAATTTGGAACCAAAAATAATGTAGCAGATTATGAGGCCCTTGTCTTGGGTTTAAGGGCTTCTAAAG
The DNA here is from genome assembly GCA_000966675.3 of Picea glauca. Taxonomy (NCBI): domain Eukaryota; kingdom Viridiplantae; phylum Streptophyta; class Pinopsida; order Pinales; family Pinaceae; genus Picea; species Picea glauca. Next base: position 167,324 of record JZKD02S2392039.1, on the reverse strand, counting down.
ATATGAAGATTGAGGAGTTAGTTTTGTTTGGATATGTTGAACTAATTGTGCACGAGGTTAAAAATATGTTTCAACAAAAACATCCCAAGTTAAGGACTTACATAAATGAATTTTGGTATCTTATTGATATTTTTTTCTTAGATTTTAACATCTCTTTTGTTCTAAGAGAAGAAAATGCTATGGAAGATTCTTTGGTTGTTTTTGCAAGTAAGTTTAAGATCCCTTTCCCCCCCAAGATCAAATATGATGTGGAATTAAAGTATAGACCCTCTATACTTGACAATGTCAAACATTGGAAGGTATTTGAGGATGATCTTGATATTAATAGATTCATGGAGACAATGGAAGAGTTTCTTGCTCTTCATATTTATCAAGATCATGATGATACAAAAATCCCTCATGCTGATATTTTCCTCAACAAAATTGTAGATCACAAGATTGTCCAACTGCACAGTAACCATATTCCCAAAGGATTGGTTCCTTTGGAGAGATTATTTGACATAAATGATGTTTCTGTGAACGTTAAAGGTTCAAATGAAGAAGCTGATGTGGCAGAATGCAACTTAGCTATAGAGGAAAATCCCAAGTATGTCAAATTGTCTAACAGTTTATCAAAGGAGAAAAGGGTTGAGTATGTGAAGTTATTAAAGGTGTTTGCTGATGTATTTTCTTGGAAATACGAATATTTACAAATTTAAGATACAAGCATCATTGAACATAAAATCCCTTTGAAAGATGAGACCAAGCCATTTAGGTAGAAACTTAGATAGATAAATCCCATGTTGTTGCCTATTATGTAAAAGGAAGTCAAGAAGTTGCTTGATGCTAAGATCATCATACCTTGGTGCACCATGATATTCTTCAAATTCTTCTTTATAAATTTTTCTTTCTTGAGATTGTTCCTCTTCATATGAAAATATATGAATTTCACATTTCTTATTAGGAGTTTCACCCATCATATTATTGTTATCAATTTCATTTTCAGGTGAAAAATCTTCATCATCTTTCTTTCTTTCTGCTTCATATTTTATTCTCCATATATTTACATAAGACACTATGTTTGATGAAATTTTCTTTTCTACATTTGTCCTTTGATATTTATCCTCTCCTCTTTTCTTCCAAAATTCATTAGATTCCTTTCCTAACTTGTATGGATTATTTTTCATGGGTTGTCTTCTTGATTTCCTACAGTCCTGGGATTTGTGCCCAAACTTATCGCAGTTGTAGCATCTCATGGTATAACAAAAATTTGATGTGTGCCCGACATAATTGCATCTCCAACATCTCATTAAGTTATTTGACCTTCCTGAATTTTTCTTTTCAGTACTCTTGCATTCCAATGCTATGTGACCAAAGTTATTACCATAAAAGAAATAACCATTGAAGGTGTTTCCATACTCAACTCTGTTGTGACATGAAAAGTCTACCTTTTGGTATGTTTCTTCTTTTTGACTTTTACATCTTCCTTCCTTGACAAAGTTCATGGTTTATTTTTTCTTTGTGACTATGCTTTTTTCCTTTGAGGAGTATGATCCTTTATCATGTTTTTGAATGATGCTCCATTTGCCACCTTCTTATTTATTATTGTATCCAAGATTGGTTTTGTCATCAGTTGATCTTTGAATATTTCAAATCCTATCTAGAATAGCTGAGTTGTTCTAGAATTTGATAGTTGTTTTTGTCTTTCCATTCATTTTTTGAGGTTGATAACTTCCAATTCCAACATGTGATATGTTTCTTCCTTTTTAGTCAACTGGATATTCAAGGCTTCTTCTCTTTCCTTATCTTATTCAAGTTGAGTCTTTAGATCGATGTCCATTTCTTATGTATCATCCAAGAATTCTTTGCAGTTATTGGTTTTGTCATATGTCTTCAATGATTCAATTTATTTTGTTAGATAAACAACTTCAATCTTCAATATTTTGATTTCTTCCTTGTTCTCTAGCTAAATCCTTTTGAGTTTGATGACTTCCATTTCCAATCTATGGAAAAATTCTTTCTTTTTAGTCAACTGTATATTCGGGGTTTCTTCAATTTCTTTATCTTCCTCAAGTTGATGCTTTAAAGTGTTGACCAATTATTTTGTTTCTACTAATTCTTTTATACATTTATTGAATTTTTCATATGTCTTCAATCTGTTCATTTCTTTTGTTAGATTAGAAACTTCAGTATTCAATATTTTGATTTCTTCTTCTTTGTATTCTTTTAGAGTCTTTTGTTCTTTCTCTTCATGGTTGTTAGATTGATCTAATTGTTGTAGTAGCAACATATATTTCTTTTGAATTTTATCCAACTCTTCTAAAGTGTGCATAACTATGTATTCAAACTAGTCAGAAACATCCTTAGTAACGTCAATATATAGACCATTTCATGGTTTCATATTAATCACTTCAAATGCAGCTACAACAACATTCTTAAAATCTGATAGTTTTTCTTTTGTGAATACTGAGGTATTCATTAATTCCTTGATGTAGTAGTCTTCATTCTTGATGACTAGGGTTTGCATCAATTCTTTGATGAAATTTTCCTCTTCTATGTTTTTTTCTTTATTCTGATTAGAATTTTCTTTATCTGTATTTTTTTCTTCAGTCTGATTGAAATTCTCTTTTTTGGTGTCTTTTTCTTTATTCAGATATGAAGTTTCCTTCTCTATATTTTGTTCTTTATTCTGATAAGAATTCTCCATTTTTGCATCTTGTTCTTTATTCTGAATGGAATTCTCCTTTTCTGTGTCTTGTTCTTTATTTTGATAAGAATTATTTAGCTAGATCCATAGTACTTTAGAAGAGGTGAAGTGTCCCATATTTTCTTTAACTTGGTATGACAGTCCATTTTGGATTTCCTTTAATGCTGCTATTGAATTATTTTTCTTTGCTTCTTTTGAAGTTTTGGATTTGTTCTTTGAGGTAGTTGAGTACTAAGTTTTAGACACCACTGAGTCCCAAACACTAGATCCTCCTGAATTCAGATACCTTTTCATCCTTTTCCTCCATGAAGATTAGTATGTTCCATCAAATAATAGAGCTTCATTTGTGGAGAGAACCATTTTTCCACCCATTTCTTTAGAATCTACCTTCCAGTGTTTAAATTGTGCTGAAGGAACCTTCTTTGATACCAATTTTTCTCTTCAGAACAATTGAAGGGTTAAACTGTAGTGAAGGAACCTGCTCTGATACCAATTGTTGAAACACACATTGAAGTGGTTGTGAAGTGGTTGGGAAGGTGTTTTCATGGTGTGAGGTTTCCTATCAGTAAGGGTTTTGATGTCTAGTCCATGTGAGGATTATTACACGTGTTCATGATTGTACACACATGTATGGAACATGAATAGAGAGACATAGATGCATTTTTTTAAGGAATGTATAAGATGATGTATGAACATGGTACAACTACAGATAAGACACAGTGATAAGTTGCAGATTGATGTGATATAGTTAGATTTTTTTTTTATGTTTCAAAAAAGGTGAAAACCCTGTATTTGTGAGGGTGTAAACACGCTGCAGTATAGATAGACCATGTACATATGCAAGATGCAGTATAGACAAGGTGCGTACATAAGTGGGATACATCTTATACATGAAGCATACTTTTTGGGTTTTGTTGGTACATGTTAAGTACATGTACAGGTTGGTTATAGGTCAGTGAAACAAATTGGTTACAGGTTGTTGGTATAGGTTGGTACATTTTTACAGTGGTATATCTCACACAGATAGTGTGGTAGGTGTTTCATCATTTGACACTTATATTTCGGGGCAGTTGGATGGGGCAAGGAAAGGGGGTTGTAGCCTCCTTCCTGTTGGTGTGGGAGAATCGAGGATTTGGATCTTCCTTCAGATTGGAGCATGAGAACTAGGTGGTTGTTGCGACCTTTTGGTTGTAGCCAGAGAATTGGGGAGTTGGATATTCTCTCAAGTTGTATCTTGAGAAACTAGTGGGTCAGGGTCTCCTTCCAATGGAGTTGAAGAATTGGAAATTGGTGTGTCCTTGAATGAAATTATTGAAGACATTTACATAAAGAATTATGTGGTTTTCTCCTACATTTGATTTCCACGTAAAATACCGGTGTATCATGTATTTTGTGGATGTGTTGATTATTGTTTATGATGCACTGATGAATGTTAATGATACAGTATTATATTGATGATGATCAGATAAACATTATTGGATAAGTTAAATAAATATACATTGTGGTTAAAAGGATTAATAAGTGGTATAATTTCTCATTACTGAGTCAACCCCCCCCCCCACTTAGTAATCCAACAATTGGTATTAGATAAGGTTCCTTCAGGAAAATAGCTTAACCACTGGAAGGAGATCATGGATCACACTACAGTTAGGATACCATAGTTTAAGGGTTAGAAGTATGCACTCTGGAGAAAGAAAATATAGACATACATATAGGCATAGGGATTCGATGTTTTTCAATCTATGGTGGATGGATACAAAGCACCAGCTACTCCTCCAACATATAAGGATGGAAAGAAACTTGCGGAAAACAATTCATGATTCCATAACACTATTCAAAATGGTGTAGATGAATCAATATTTACAAAAATTATGCATTGTGAATCCACCAAAGAGATGTGGGTCAAACTAAAGACTATGTATGAAGGAGATGAAAAGGTTAAGGAAGCCAAACTTAAAAATTTTAGAGAAAAGTTTGAACAGTTGAAGATGAATGAAGATGAAAACATAGCAGCCTACTTTCTACACATCGATGAGGTAATAAATGACATCAAAGGATTGGGAGATGAGATAAAGTAATTAGTTGTGGTTAAAAATGAATTAATATCTCTACCAATGAGATTTTATTCAAATATTTCATCCCTAGAAGAAAGAGTGGATCTAGATGAATATGGATGAGCTACATGGGATACTCACAGCTTATGGGATGAGGAAAAAAAAAGAAATTCCAGTTACTAAGGAAACTTCATTCAAAGCATCTAATATAAAAAATAACAATAACAAGAAACAATAAAAGTTAGTTCATAAGAAAACTCCAAAGTCACAATTTATATACAACGATAATTCAGAAGAAGATGAAGAAATGGTGAACTTTTTAAGAAAGTTTCAAAAGTGAACAGGTAAATATAAAGGTAAGCTTTCATTGAAATGTTTTAATTGCGGTAGAATTGGTCATTTTGCAAATAAATGTCCTTATGAAAACAATTTTAGATAGGGATGAAGAGGAAGAGCCCAAGAAAGAAAAGGCATATCAAAAGGGAAACTGGAAAAACAAAAATAAATCCTTTAAAATATATATATATATACTCAAAAAAAGACAATTCTTCATCTAGTGAAGATGATGAAACTAATAGTGAGTTAGAAAACATATTATTCATGGCTAAGAAAAATCACAGAAGAAACTCTGATATTTCATAAGAAGAAGGTGAAGTCGATCTCAGAGAAGAATTAATTAGTGCCTTAGAGGATCTAAGGAATAAAAGAAAGAAAAACAAGTCACTCAAGAAAGAACTAAAAGTAAAAGAAACCGAGAATCTCAATTTAGAGGAATTCAAGAAGATAATTACGAAGCTGAAAGTTCAGTTTGAAGAAGATAGAAGGATTGAAGAAACACTCAAAATTCAAATAGCAGAGAAGGAGAAGATGATTGAAAGGTTGGAAGAAGAAGCAATCACTCTAAGAAAATATATTCAAAAAAGGAAAATGTAGAAATATAACACCAAGACATTGGATAATATCATCAACAATCAAGATCCATACTATGAAAATTCTGGAATAGGATACAACCAAATGCATACGGAGAAAGGTTCAATCTCTATGATGAAAGAAAAAGAACAAAAGCATTATGCAGAAGATCTCAAAGGAAATAATCATGGTCAACATGAACTAGAAATAAATGAATACATAATACCTTCTACATTCAAGAAGAAAGGAATCTTCAATCATTACAATCAAATAAAATATCTTGATCATCCTAGGAAGAATTACAAAAGGACTATAGTACAAGGAAAATCATTCACCCCCAGGTATGTAAATTTATTTTATGGTCATTGTTTTTATTGTACTAACTTTGGACATAAGGTTGCAGATTGTAGGTCTTATGAAAGAAAAAATTAGATAAGAAATGATTATGTGGCCCCACACAATATTTAATTCTATAAATTCCACAACTATGGACACACAAATCGAAATTGCAGAAGTGTGATAAGGCCTCCCATGAAAGAAAATATTGATGAGAGACACAAGAAGTTTTGGAGAAGAAGTGAAAAAAAACAAGACCAGGTAAATGAAGAACAGTTCCAAGGAATCATACTTTCAGGATTTATAGTAGCATAAGATCTTGATGAATTTATAGGAAAACAAGAAAGTGTCAGAACTCAAGTAGAAGATGAAGAAGATGTCAAAACTCGGGATGATGAAAAAACTCAGGAAGAGGATGAAAAGTAAGATATATTAACAAATGAAGAGGGAGATTACACTGCATTAGAGTAGGTATTGTTCTGAGCCATTCATCTTGGAGACTCCCAAGGAATATGAATATTAGACAGGGGGAGTCTATGAAGTAGTTGAGATAGATAGGTCAGAATTGTGAAAAATTTAGTAGTGGAATCTTGGACATTATGGACAAAGATGGATTCATATATTGGTTTAGAGAGTGGTTCCGAGATTGATTCAGATAATGTTGGATGATTATTTGAATGCTTAAATTTTTGAATGTTTTTCATATATTTCAATTGATTACACAAGCACCAATGGACAGTAAATCCAAAAATAAGTAGGTACAGGAACACCTACATTGATCTACACAGAAAAGGGAAGAGAATTCATCAGAGAAATAGAGATTTAGAAATGAATATTAGTAGCATAGAGATAGGGAGACACACCCACAAGGGGAGCTATTCTTTTAACCAGGATTGGTTATAGAAGTTACAATGACATATCAATAGGGGAAGTTAAATCCTTTTCAAAGGAAGAGAGAAAGTAATAAGAGGCATGAAGACAGGGGGAGAAACCCCAAAGGGAGATATCCTTTTACATTGATTTCAAAGGGGGAGATATAGAAACATTGATGAGGAGATATGACATTGTTTCCATGACTAAGTGTTGTTATCAATGCCAAAGGGGGAGATTGTTGGAAGTTGGTTTAGGTTGATGGAAAATTGGTTTGGATTGTTTTTTTTCATTGATGTCAACCCTTGTAAAGTGATATTGTGACATTGTGAATTTATGTCAAACCTTAGTGATTTATTTCAACCCTTGGAGAAGTGTAGTAGTGAATTCCAGTAGCACAAAGGTATGGGTAAGGGACATGTGTTTATTTTATGTATAATGGTGTCAAGGTTAGTATATGTATAGGTAATACTATTCTAGATGGATAATACATATCATTCCATTTCTAGTGATATGTGTAATTTCACATAACTCCTCACGGTTAGAGATTTATGGCCTTGTGAAGTTGGAGAACCCTCATGAGATATATAGAATGTCAAAGAAGTCAAATTATTCTAGAAGCTCCTAAAAGAAGTTGACTAGTCAAGTGGGAAAAACTAGGAGTTAATCATGGGTTAAGTTGTTTCAATAAGAAAATAATTAAAAATAAATTAGTTGTAACTAGAAGTGGAGATTTTACTATTTGTGGATAAAGTGGGTATAAGTGGACGAGTGGTTAGAAGTGGATTATCCCTAAAAGAAGGAAGTTGGGTTAATTTGGTTAGAAGGTAACCCCTTGAGGAAGATACATGGAAGTATAAATAAGAGAGAAAGGCTCTCCTATTAGAACCTATTGATCACATTGAATATCTATTATTGTGTAAGGTTTATTGTGGGTACTCATTGATACATCTGAAGTTATGCAAGTATGATTTATCACAAAGGATTGACGATGAAAGTTTAGGAATTGATGAAATACTAAAAAACCCTAGTTTTTGAGGTGTACGTAGGCTGTATTGGATAAGGGCGCATACGTATGCTGGATGGAAATATAAAAGGGCACATACATGTCATAAAATCCATGAAATCTTAAGTTGTTGAAGGTACCATATTCGTAGAGTTTGAAAGCAAGCTCCCACGATGGTCTACAGTGATAAGATACAACAAATATATTTACAAATTCAAAAGGTATGTCATATTCTTATGTATAGTAGGATATTTTTGTCTCCATGAGATATGGTTATGTAAGTTTGATATTTTTCCTAGAGATGGTGTTGGTTGTTTGGCACTTGTGGTATGAGATATATCCATAGAAATACGACACTTATATGGTGGTATTATTCATTGGTTCATCTTATTGGTTCAAGTGTTGAGACATAGTTTTTACTTCTTGGTACATGGTTGAGGGTTTTGGTTGTGATGTAATTTTGAAGGTGTTTGTATGGTTTGAGTTTGCATATTAGTAAGGGTTTTGATGTCTAGTCCATGTGGGTATTATTACACTTGTTCATGATTGTACACACATGTATGTCACATTACTAGAAATATGTAGATGAATTTGGTCAAGGAATGTATTAATATGATGTATACACAGGGAACAACCACTAATAAGACAAAATGACATGTTGCGGGTTGATGTGACAGAGTCAACAAAGTGTTTGATGTTTCAGAAAAGGTGAAAACCCTAGATTGTTTAGGGTGTATGTAGGTTGCAGTATAGATAGGTCACGTACACACGTAGGATGAAATATATATATATGGCACATACATACCCAAGATGCATCATATACAGGTGACATACATGTACAGGTTGGTTACAGGTTAGTGGCCTAGAATGGTTATAGGTTGGTTATAGGTCAATGGCCTAGATTGGTTACAAGTTGTTGGTATACATTGGTATAGGTTTACAATGGTATATATCACAGTGACAGTGTGGCAGTGGTTTCATCATTTGACACTTATATTTTAGGGAGGTTGGACGGGGTAAGGAAAGGGGGTTGTAGCCTGAGAAACTAGGGGGTTAGATCCTCCTTCCAGTTGGAGCTAGGGAATTGGAAGTTGGTTCTTCCTTGAATGTAAATCTTAAATACATATAAGAAAAGAATTCCATGTTTTTCTCCCACATCGGGTTTCAACGTAAAATATTGGTTTACTATGTATTATTTGGATGTGTTGATTATTGCTTATGATGCACTGATGAATGTTAATTTTAATGATACATTAATATATTGATGATGATTAGATTAACGTGATTGGATAATTTAAATAAATGTACATTGTGGTTAAAAGGATTAATAAGTGGTACAATTTCTCATTACTGATTCACCCCCCTCGCCTCTCAGTAATCCAACACACTGTAGAAAGTTATTGATTTATATTGACCCATTGACCAAACAAGACATATTAAAACCTACATTAGGAGATCAAAAACAAAGAAACCCATTGAGGAATTACCTGAACATACTGCAGTAGATGGTGTGGAATTCAGTTCTGATATAGTTTCCGAAGATGAAGTTAATGTTGTCATAACTTTATGAGACCTACATGAATCTATCAATGAAGTTGAGGAGAAAGGAGGTATGGAACATTATATGGAAATTGGAAATGATGATATTTGTGTTACTTTAGAAACTATAATTGATAGAATTCTTTCGAAAATGGCATTAATTGAGTATAATGTCCCTGTTATGGGCATTGATTCTACCTCTCCAATTTGAAATGTGAATAGTCCAACATACATTTTTGATAACAGATTTATTTTTAGGGCATTGGATAAAATGAAGCATTAGAGAATTTTTCCAATGGATTATTCTTCCACTATATACACTTGGAAGGAAAAGTGTGAAATAAAACACATCATTAATATGGAATGCTCGAAGAAAATTGTAAATCTGGTAAATGCAATTGCAATGCAAATAAAACAATTAAGCAACGTAGTATAGGGTAAAGACTGTATTATAGCTATATTAAAAATTGAAGTATCCCTAATTATAGAGGACTTTAATAGGGATATTGATGATGTCAAGGAAACATTCAAAATTTTATTGTCTACATATGCAAGAACTATTTCAAATATTGAAGAAGAATTGAAAAGCAGACCACAAGTCTGAAAAATACCTCCATTGAATACTACAAGTAATTCAGAGGTGGATGAATTGAAAAATAGTTTGAAGGAGACAGAGGGACTTATTGAAAATTTTAAATTTTAATTTGAAATAACAGTGACAGAGCTATGTCAAAATCATAATTCATAGATTTAAGAATACAAGAAGAAAGTGGATAGTTTGAAGAGAGAAAATCATAACCAAGATACTAAGTTGAATTAGAAAAATATGGTGATTCTCAGAGAAAATGGGAAGATTAGAGAACTTAAAAGGGAAATACAATCTTTTACTAAAGAAGGTGGAAATGATAAGGATGCAAGTAAAAGTAAGGGTATGTGTAAGGGAAAAGGTAAAATTAAGGGTAGTGTATAAAAAGAGAAGAGTATAGAACTTGAAAAGGAAATAGAAAGTCAGAGTAAAGAAGGTGGCAAACATCAGGACAAAGGTAAAATTCAGGGTATGGGTAAGGGTTTAATATATAAGCCAAGGAAGTCCAACAAAAAAAATTCCTTCAAAATACTTGGAAAAACACAAACAAAGAAAATACAATATGTTTCATGAAGATAAATTATTAAGTAGTGTTCTAGCTGATCTCTATGCCCCATCACCAATGGTGGAATCATTGAAGATGACGAAAGATGAGAGAAATGAAAATATTAAATATCTCAATCATGAACTCTTGAAGAATCGAAAGGCACAACATTTTCTATGTGATGTGGAGATACAAATGTTGAAATCCCAAATTTTTTATTTGAAGTAATTACAGAGCACAATAGTAATTGATGCAGTTTCAATTTTGTCTTCTACATTAGAGAAACAATATTTGAGGGAACAAGATATTGATAATGAAGTACAAAAATGCAAGTGTCGATTTGTTGGCGTTTGATCCAAACTAAAAATAGAAAAGGAACAACTTGAAAAGAATCAAAAGGCCAATGACAAGAAGTATAAGAAGAATGCAGATTTGTTGAAAAAACAAGCAGAAGAAAAAACAAGACTTCAAGAGAAATTGAAAAATCATGCAAAGAAAATTAAAGCTCTAGAAAAACAATTAGAACATTTGCCTACTACAACTATAGAACATTCAGAAGCCTCTACAACAACAAAGAGAGGCTCTGCATATTTTTCTTCATCTCAAGATCAGGGCTTGCAGAAACCTCCCAAGCATCCTAGGGTAGTTAAAAAATAGCATTGGTTTATATACCATGTACTCCATGTAATTACATTTAAAAATGTAATATATATCATTATTTCAGCAGTTTATTAACAATGTGTTTTATTTTATGCAGTTAATGACATGTATAAGTTTGTATATTTATTGACATGTATGAATGTGTATAGTCATGTATCCATGCTTGTAATAATTTAAACGTTACTTGATATTGATTTATACACATATACACTACCATTATCATCTTGTTTGCAATATGTTTGAATAAAACATAAGTAGTTTTCCGTACTTGACATTTTGATATAACAATGGTAATTGCATAGATTTATGTTTGTTGTAATGAATATGAAACCTATATGTATCAAGTATGAATATGGCTTGTAAAATAATAATTGTGCATGCAAATTACAATACATACACAAGCTACAAATGCAACATTTTCCCAATTTCCTCCACAATGGTAATTTTCATACCATGACCACTCATAATCCAATATATGGTTAAAATATAGACAACTAGCACTTAGCC
>JZKD02S2392039.1:140400-150449 GCA_000966675.3 Picea glauca | reverse complement strand
CCTTGTATCCTCATAGTGTGCTATCATTTCTTCCATGAAAATTGTCCAAGTGACGAGTGATTTGTGAGAACAAAGCCATCGATACCATATAAATTGATTAGGTTCTAAATATAAAGAAGCAATCTGTACCTTTTGTGCATGTGGCACATTATGGAGATCAAAGAATTGCTCCATCTGAAGTATCCATATGATTGGGTCCTTGCCATCAAACTTCCTCATATCAATCTTAGGAGCATGGTTGGTCTTCAAACCAAAGTTGGAGTTTCTCCATTATTGATTCGCCTTCCTTGTGTCCTCATCATGAATTTCATGGGATGCATTTTCACTTTCAGGTGTCTTCTCTGTTACGAAAATTTTCAATACTTCCATGATCTCCCCTTTTAAACCCTCCATCATCTCTTGTAGTTCATCTTTTCTTACTATCTTCTTTTGTAAATAATTTATGTCCTGACACATTTCTTCACCTTCATCAAGAGTCCAAGTAGGATTTTATGGAGGCTTATTTGGTGTAGAAGTTCCATTTTTGGGTGGCATGTTGGCTAAGTATCACTTTTGAACCTTGATTTTGAGGTGGTTTTGCTAGACAATATTTCTTCTATTGTATCTCCCAAGTTTTGGCCCTTCTAGGTATGAAACTTTATTTTATGTAGTTCTTTGATATTTCTTCTCTGCAATGCCACATGTCTGATCAAAATTGGATGTGCCAAGTGGAATTTACGGTAACTTCCCCACAACTTGTCGATTTTTGTCCTTTCTAGGAGATCTCACTTGTATAGCATGCCCCGCACAAAATGATTGATATAAAATTCTAAAACTCTCACCCAACATACTATAGACTGTTCACGATCCAATGAAACAAGTCCCACTCAATTTGGATACTCTAGGAAGAAGTTATGATTGTTTTACCTGGAACACCTTCTTGAGACTAGTCAATAGGACTAGTCAGATACCCTACTAATTTCTATAAATAGCCTCCAGAGTTCAGATTCTGAAACGTTACATAAAATGTTTTATAGTGAAAATTCCGCAATGACTCAATTTAGTATGATTCCAGAACCCTATCTTGTACAGGATGTATCTCTGAAAGTATAAGGCCTCAGGAGATGAATTTTGAACCCAACGTAATTTGATCCATATACTAAATATCCTCCAAGCCGTTCCTTCTGAAACATTGTAGAAAAAAAGCTATAGCGAAAATGCCAAGGTGTCTCAGATGTAGCAGCGAAACCCGAAGACCTTGAGCTCTGATACCATATGTTAAGAACTAAATATCAATATAGCATAGAAAAACCTCAGAAAAAGTACTCAAAGCCTTGAAAAAGAGACAATTTCAGATAATAAGGCTCTTCTAGGGAAACCTCCTTTTACCCCACTTAAATGTTCAATTACAATATGATTCAAAATGAAAATGTCTCCTTGGTATATATATGAGACTAGGAGGTATAATTACAACTAATGGCCTAAAGCCGACATTAATATAATAACATTACTAATATAATATGCCCCAATTAAGGGGTAATGAGCCAATATTAGGGCTTAACACAAATTCACTCCTAATTAAACAAACATTAAAAATATTTTAATAATCAATTTACAACTTAAATATAAAATTATGGAGGATTATCCAACTTTGGGTGTGCACTATCCTATAACCAAATTTAACAAATGGACTCTTAAGTTTTACAAGGGAAATTTTAGCCTTTATTCACATTGAGTAGTTTTTTGTCTGGAACTGCCAATATATGGATATGTCAAGGTGTAAATTCAGAAATTACAACTTCTTCAAGTTGAACCACCAAATTTGGGTCAAAATTGAGGCAAGGGAATGCATTTTACTCTAAGGAAGTTTTGAATTCATATTTACATGAAATATCAAATATCGTTTCCTAAAATCAACCCCTTATGTTATATAATTTTTCTTTAGATGACATACCTAAATATAAATATAGATGTATCCATCGTAGAACTTAAAAAACAATTTTAGGTGCTACAAGGAAGCTTGGTTGTGTGTTTTAATTTTGTCACTTAGTACATTTTTTACCTTCCAATTTAAAAGGAAAACTTTACCTCTTTTGCACATCAACCGTTTTAAATTTTCAATTGCAAAATTAACAACATGATTAGGTCTAATGGGATAAAAAACACCCCCAACAACTTGTACAACTAAAATCTACAGTATAATAAAGCCTTGACTTATGTTTTACAAACAAGTTGTGCATTTCTAGGGTTTTACTGGCCATTTGTTTCCTATTTTTGCACAACAGAGTCTTTTATGATTGCAAATGAAAAACTAACTATACATAATTATGTAGAATGGCATAGAAATTCGTTTACAATTTGAAACACTCAAATTGAATGAGTTTTCAGACATGAGGGTGCATTTTAGTGTAGCCTAGCATGCAATTTGCACCAATGTGCAATTTTCCCTCTATGTCCTAGATAACAATTTTTGGTATTTTTCCATAGAAAAGGGTTTTAAGTTTCAAACTGAAAAAAACAATGTATAGACATATCTATAAATTTTCTAACGATAACCACAAACCTTCCTCTATCATCAATGAATTTAAAATTCCAACCCCGAAGCAATATACTTATATAGCTAACTATTTTATCCCCATTTGACATTGTCTCTTATAGGAGGAGGATGTCAAGTTTATTCAGATCAATAACCCTTTTCAAGGCTCATCTTTTGAAGGGGATGATTGAACATAGAGAATTAAAAGTTAGTTAGATCCTAAGGAACCCTTAATATGGGCATTTTCCACTCTAACAAACCCTTCCATTGTCAACTATGTACCAAACATAACTTTATTCATAGATCTATTTTTGAGAAAAATAAATGGACTTATTTCCTCTTGTTTGTGCCCTACTTCCCCTGCCATAGTTTATAACTAACCTCCCTTAAATTTCCACATATTAGCCATACCTTGTGATTTTTCTATATGTATATTAAGACATTATTATAAATATGCATTAAATATCCCTTAAATATTGTAGAAAAACACTAAAGATAAAAAAAACAAACATCACATATAAGAAAAGTGTGATTCAAAATGATATCGATACTCCATAAAATTGTCATAACAATATGATATTTACATGCAGATAGACATCATATAGTTATAGTCTCCCTTACAAAATTGGTTGGAAAAGTGAAATAGAGATCCCACACCTTTGTTCTCTTTAAATATTCTGCCTACTATCTCTGATATGACAAGCCTTTACTTTCCTATCACTCTACTTACAACCTTTATATCACCTGATTCCGACCAAAGATGCCAACATGTAGAAAATTATGAGAACATCTATATATTTATATGATCTCCATGGGGACAAACTTGATCCATAGGGTAGTTACATAATTCGATGATAATTAGCTTTACATGTCCTCGAGTGATCTTTTATATCTCGTGGTTTTAAAAACATGCCTTTGTGATATATGTTTAATGATGGGGTGCCATGTTGTCCTTGCGGTAATCATCAAATATGATTCAAATTACTAACGATGGTTGAACTCTGTCGAAATGTAAGCCAATGTTGGGACACCAAGAAAAAAAATAAAAAAATTGATAGTTAGTTAGTATTGTTCGACAATATGATCGATTTTATCCATACCATCAGAAATCCCCGTTGGACTTCAACACCATATGTAGTAGTGATCCATGTGTAATAATTTCCTAGGTATGATTATATAACCTACTCACATGTCCTGAAGTTGTTGTTACCTTATGAAAATTGATTAGAATGTTATAACATAAAAATTTGATTACTTGCGTTGTATTACCTTGGAGAACATCTTATCTCTTAGAAGCATGTCCACCCTAATATTACTCATACTACTAGGAGTTTAGACTAGATAGCTCAATCCACATCCCAACCATACTAAGAATATTCCATCTCCCTAAGTATCATTTGTCTCCATCTACATTTAAAAAAATAGCATTTCATCATGTATGATCTCTCAAAGGACAAAACTATAGGTCAGAATTAAAATCCTAAATCAAATAAATCCATAAAGGTTAAAGAGGCAAAGAAAAAAAAAATAAAGTACAATTACTTCACTATGGTTCCCCCCTTTCAAATTCCTAAGAGAAAAATAAATGAATGAGAGAAGGAGGGACTCTATACAATTGATGAACAAAAATTTAGTGAACTTAGAATTGTCATGTGGAATTTTTAGGAATTTCCATGGAGGAAAAATCACGTAGCTACAATGATTTCAATAATGATATAACAAATAGTTCCATTGATTTCAGCAATGCTATATCAAATGGTTGCATTGATTTCAACAATGATATATTGCATAATGATAAAGTGTATTGAAGTGATGATTTTAAGGATGGAAATTTATTTTAAAATGTAGAAACCTTGGAGATTATTACTAATCCTTCATATGTCAACTATAAATGTTTGGCGATATTTTTTTTTTAAATATTCAAATTTCTAAGAATTTTATATAGCTTTTATAAAATTTTGGCGATTTTTAAGGTTAAATAATTTTATCCTATAGAATTTGGGCGAATCATTTTGACAATAGCGAATCTCGTTTTTGGAAAAAACATGGAAAATTATCCCATGAGCGAAATTTAGCCCCTAAAGTCATCACTGTATTGATTTAAGTGACTATACAGTGAAAAATGATTTAAACTATTCATGTAGATGCAATGGTTTCAACGATGATATAACTAATATTTTCATTGATTTCAACAATGATATAAAGAAATATGAAATGACATGTTTATTTTAGTGATAATATAATGAAAAATGATTTAAAGCAAACAAGTAGTTTCATTGGTTTCAATGATGACCTAGTGCAAAAAATTAAGGTGCATTGATTTTAGTGATGATATATTGAAAAATCATTTAGAGAAGTCATGTAATTGGATTAATTTCAATGATAGACTAGTACAAAACAATAAGGTACATTAATTTTAGTGACGATATAACAAAAAATCATTTAGGGAAATCAAGTAGTTTAAATGATTTCAACAATGATATATTGAAAAATATTAGGGTGCATTGATTCCAGCTATAATACAATGAAAAATAATCTAGTGTGGTAGAAATATCATTCCCTCAAACGGTTCCTCTTACACATATTGAGAGCGGTAATAAAAATCAATGATCTTTGAAACTTTCTTGGGGATTAACAATTCATAAATCACAAGGATTGCCATTGGATAAAGATATTATTAATATAGGTAAGAAATAAAGATAGGGTATGATGTTTAGTGCAATGTCTCGAGTTAAATATTTGAATGGTCTATGATTTCAACCTCTAATTTCATTTGATTGATATCAAAAGTTGACAAAACTAGCAAGTGTGATTGTAATAAAAGTGGAATAAGATAGATTGAGATTCATCACAATGTAAACTATTTATAATTCATTCCATTTTTATTATTCACATTTTCATCATTCAACATTGTTACTTTATTTATATTCAACTTATTCCTCATGTAAATCTTCAGGTACACTTTTGAATAATGCTCTCTATTTTCTCAACAAAATGAGGAAACTGAGTAATTTTAAAATCATCAATTTCATCTCATACATATAAATATATATACAAATTGTGCCACTATACTAAAACTTGAAGAAGATAAATTGACATTGATTTTTCTCAATAATACTCTCTATAATTTCAACCAATTGAGAAAAGTGATTAAATTCTAAATGATCAGATTAATATTAGACATGTGCATATACATAATGTTGATCATTTAAAAATTATGTCACCATAATAAAACATGAAGACATATTGGCATTGATCTTTCTCTATAATACTCTCTATACTTTCAACCAACTATGGAAAATGAGTAAATTTAAAATGATAAGATTAATCTTAAACATATATATATATATACATAATGTTGATCATCTACAAATTGTGTCACTTTGACATTGATCATTCTTGATAATACTCTCTATACTTTTATCTAACTTATGAAAGTGACTAAATTTCAAATGATCATATTAATCTTAGAAATATAGATATACATTGTGTTGATCATATACAAATTTGGTGTGACTTCTCACGACTGAAACCAACCTAGATCCATCTTAACCCCAAATATATCAAATGTCGAGAGGGATCAAATTTCTCGAGGTGCAAACCTTTCCTCAAGTTTTTCATTATAAAAGGACATTTGCAGCTCGACAGATTTGATCCCTCTTATTGCTTGATAGATTCAGGATTAATATGGATCTAGATTGGCATGACATTCAATCAAATGATTCACATGTTATAAATAAGGGTATGTGCAAGCTAATGATGGTCTCTCATGACACGTTAGTGGCAATGCAAACATGGAAAAACAACAATATATTAACATGGAGGGATTATTCAAGGTAATTTTGTAGTGAATTTGAATATGGAGTAAGAATATGAAACATAGGAAATTGAATTAGATTTATGAATATACAATTTTTATTCATAGAAATTGTGAATAACTATCTCAATTTTGTTTTTCTAACAGTGGTGTGTTATTTTTCCAACAAAATACAAAGTATATCTCTTTGTCCATGTAGGTGTTGAGTACCTTAACTATGGAATTTCATTCCAAAAACTTGTATACTTTTAAAGAACCCATTTTTCTAGTGCAATGTATTTTTTGGAAATTTATAATATTAATTTAATATTTTTTTTAAATTATCAAAGTCAATATATCCTTGAAATTACAACGCCTTTTGTTCGTGAAGGCTAAGAGGGTATTAACATGCTCAGAATATTTATTTTTTCTAGATCATATATACTAGTATACTCTAATGAAAAATATAACTCGTTCAAGAAATTTTTAAGTCAACAAAAAGTTATAGCAGAAATAAGAGAGGTATGTATTCTAGGATTTTGAAATATGCGAAGAAAAAATAGATTAAAAATAGAAAACAATATTAATTTAAAAAAAACCTCCTCACTCTCTCTCCTCCTTCCTCTCACTCTTTCCCTCTACTCCCCCTCTTGGTATCCCTCTCCCTCCCTCTCACACTCTCAAACAATCCCTCTCTAGCCCCCTTCTCTCTTTACCTCTTGCATATATCCCTCCCTCTCTCTCTCACTATACCCACCTCCCTCTCTCTCACCCATTCTCCCCCCTTTCTCTATTTTCTTCTATCTACCCCCTTCCCTCTAACCCCCCCCCAATTTATCTCTCTCTCTCTACCATCTCTCTCTCTCTCTCTCTCTCTCTCTCTCTCTGACACTCTCATACACTCTCTGTCTATCCCTCCTTTATGTATTCATCTCTCTCCCTCTCAAACTCTCACAAAGTATAACAAGTTTTTTACATCACAAGGAAAGAAATGGCCTTGACCTACACATGTTAAAACCTATACCTAGACCTAAACATGGAAAGGCATGGCAAGACCTAGACCATAAACCATGATGTAGACCATAGACCATGGCCTAGACCTATATGATGACCATGATGTAGTCCATGACATATACCTAGAGTTATATCTATAACATGACCTAGACCTTGAAATAGACCTAGTGATCTAGGTGGATATCGATGGAAACCAACCTTTTCTAACTCGCTCAAAACAATTTTCTGGCAATTTTTGCAATTTACTATTTTTAGCAGTTTTAACTTCTGGGGCCATTTTGAGGGAATAAATGAAGTTTTTTCGAGATCAAGATTCTAAATGATATCTGAAGGTATAATATACCCCCCTAAATGAATCTCCTCGATGATAGGTTTCCAACGATATATCGTGCGCCCCAAACGAAGATCGTATGCCAAAGTTACACTCTTGGGAAGTTGATACACCAAACTACCCAAAACGGGGTCCACAAAACGGTTGGCTTTTCATCTTCCGGGGTTAGGGTTTTGGATTTTATTTATGATAAAAAAATCATTTGGAGCCTCATTGTAAAATCATCTTCATGCGAATGCGAGTATAGGACACATATCTTCTCAGAGATAAGTTGTCACCATTCTAGCGAGTCTTTCACTCTATATTTTTACAGTCTTTGTACATTTTCGCTCATTAATAGAAAATTGTGTATTACTGTATCTTTGTGTTTATGGTTGAATCTCTAATACATTTATGTTATATTATTGGATATCTGGGACATCTCTTTACATTGTTTTTATATATCTCCTCTCTCATTTTGTGCAGAAAATAATCTGGATCAGTGGTATGAGAACATGTTGCTCTTGATCGTTTTTTCAGTGTATGTCCCCGACGAGGTCTGAGTATATAAAGTTGGGTATTGATCTTGTCTCTCTTGAATAAAATCTCTCTTTCATGCCCAAGAAACCCTCCATGGAGGAAGAAAGGAAAAATGACGGAGTAGACCATTCTATCAATATGTTGCTTGAGCAAGGTCTCATGCGACAGAGGGACGAAATGATGGATAATTTTTCCCACATACCTCAACGCCTGTTGATAGTAACATGTGCATATTCATCAAACAACCACTTTGGAAAAACCTCTCATTTCAAGATTCAGGTTAATTTTGATATTCCCGTATTTGAAGTTCAGATAGATGCGGGTGCCCTAGACAAATGGTTAAATATGTTAGAAGGTTATTTCTCTATTCATAATTTTTTCGATAGGGAAAAGATCACTTTCGCACTCCTTAAATCTCCCCCCCATGTCAAACATTAGTGGGAAACTTACTGGGAGAAAAGTTCCACAGAGGAGTGTGGACTATATGGGGTCGAGCCCACTTGGGATTTTTTTGTGGATGCGGTAAAGGAATAGTATTACCATGTTGGAAACTATGAGGACCATTACATGAGATGGAAGACACTGCGACATGAAAGGGGCCAAGCAGCTCTAGATTTCATCGATACCTTTCATACCTTGCGCACCAAGATGGGTATCAAAGACCTTGAATGAGATTTGGTTCTGAAATACCATGGGGCTCTACACAGATACATCCAAAATGAAATGGATTTTCTGGACATTTCATCACTCTGTGTTTCTTATCGATATGTTGTTAAAATCGAGAATAAATTTAAGCACCAGAAAAAATGGGATTTTGGGTCTGCAAAAATGCAACAATAAAAGTATGATAAAGACGAACCTAACAAGCAGTCTCCCAAAAACCATGCCAAGCCACAGGAAAATAAGGGTCACGGGAAGACAAAGAATGACACTAGAAAATGGTGTTATTTCCACAAACTCCCTTGGCACAACACCGAAGAATGTCTTTCAAAATAGTCATTGGTGGTGATATCAAAGATAAGGAGCTAAACCTTGATTCAAAATCTGATTCTTAAAATACTGGTAAAAGATAGATCATCGACGTAGACCCCACTACTATTGTCGCAATCACAACAATTCAACCATAAGAACCAATAGATCCTGAAGAGGAGGAGCACCTTTTTCATTCACATATGTGGGTGAAGGGGACCCCGCTGCATTTTATTGTTGATAGCAGAAGCCAAAAGAAGCTCATCTCAATAGATGTCGTCAAACATTTGGGATTGTCAACAACATGACACTCACAACCATATAACATTGGGTGGCTTCGCTAGGGGAAAGATATTCGTGTAAGCCAATAGTATCGATTGTCATACGACATCCATCCCTTTAAGGACGAGGTATTATGTGATGTTTCCCCACTGGATCTCTATGATTTTCTCTTGGAACAACCATATATGTGGAATTGTCATGTTGTTTATGCATCTTGACCTCGTAGTTTCATTGTTTATTTGGGGGCTCATCTCTATAGAATACCAAAGGTAGTTGTGAATATTGTTCCACCTAAACAGTGCCACAAGGTAGTATCTTATACTATAAAATTTGTCTTCTTCACAATTTATTCAAAAGGTGAACAGAAGGATATTGCAACCACTACAGCCTCGGCCGAAGCACCTTCTATCCAACAGAAGCAGATCAACAAGATTGCAGCAAAGTGTAAATATTCCTTTTTCACATAGCCCATTCATGTAGCTAGACTAGTTAAAAAGGTCCAACCCTTCTAGCTGTTGGTCACTATAATTGCTTAATTAATTTCAAACAACCAAGTGAAACATAAATTATCAACCCAGGGAAGTCTTTTGTTTCAAAGATAGCTGCGCACTATATATGCTCAA
>JZKD02S2392039.1:124899-140390 GCA_000966675.3 Picea glauca | reverse complement strand
TAACTCTTATACTATTATTCATTTCTCATTGGATATAGTTGAATGGTTTAAGTATAAGTTGAAAAAGGTTTTAAATTGTACTTGATATTGATTCACCCCCCTCTTAGTATCAACATATCAAACAACCACTTTGGAAGCACCTATCCTTTTAAGTTACAGATTAATTTTGATATTCCCATATCTGAAGGTCAGATAGATGTGGATGACCTAGACAAATGGTTAAATCTGTTAGAAGGTTATTTCTCTATTCATAACTTTTCCAACAGGGAAAAGATCACCTTCACACTCCTTAAATCTATCACCCATGTCAAACATTGGTGGGAAACGTACTTGGAGAAAATTTCCATAGAGGAGTCTGGAATATATGGGGTCGAGCCCACTTTGGATTTTTTTGTGTATGCAGTAAAGGAAATGTATTACCCTGTTGGAAACTATGAGGACCAATACATGAGATGGAGCACACTATAGCAAGAGAAGGGCCAAGAAGTTATGGAGTTCACCAATGCCTTCCATACCTTGCGCACCAAGCTAGGTATCAAAGAATCTGAACAACATTTGGTTCTGAAATACGGTGGGGTCTACATAGATACATCCAAAATGAAATGGATTTTCTGGACATCTCATCACTCGGTGTTGCTTATCGATATGTTTTCAAAGTCGAGAAGAAATTTAAACACCAGAACAAACAAGAGTTTGGGTATGAAAAAATGAAACAAACAAAGTATGATAAAGACGTCCCTAACAAACACTATTCCAAAAAATAGTCCAAGCCATAGGAAAAGAAGTGTCACGGGAAGACAAAAAAGGACACTAGAAAATGGTGTGATTTCCACAAAATCCCCTGGCACAACACCAAGGAATGTCACTCAAAACAATCATTGGTGGTCGAGATCAAAGACAAGGAGCTAAACCCTAATTCAGAATATGATTCTATAAATAATGGTAAAAGACAGATCATCAACGTGGACCCTAGTTCTATTGTCGTCACCGCAACAATTCAACCAGAAGAACCAACAGATCCTGAAGAGGGGGAGCACCTTTTTCATTCACATATTTGGTTGAAGGGGACCCCGCTGCATTTTGTTGTTGATAGCGAAAACCAAAAGAACCTCATCTCAACAGAGATTGTCAAACACTTGGGATTTTCAACAACACCACACCTGCAGCCATACAACATTGGGTGGATTCACCAGGGACGAGATCTCTGTGTCAGCTAATAATGTCGATTCTCATACGGAATAAAACCCTTCAAGGATGAGTTATTATGTGATGTTTCTCCATTGGATGTCTGTGATTTTCTCTTGGGACAACCATATATGTGGAAGTGCCATGTTTTTTATGAGTCTTGACCCCGCAGTGTCATTGCTTCTCTGGGGGGTCATCTGTACAAAATACCATAGGTAGTTTTGAATATTGTTCCACCTAAACAGTGTCAAAAGGTAGTATCTTATACTACAAAATTCATCTTCTTCACAATATGTTCAAAAGGTGAACATAGGATACTGCAACCACTACAGCCTCAACCCAAGAACCTTCTATCCAACAGAAGCAGGTCAATAAGATTGCAGCAAAGTGTAAAGATTCATTCTACACACAGGAATCTCATGTAGCCAGACTAGTTAAAAAGGTCCAGCCCTTCCATCCACATGTTCATGACAACCTTGAACAAGCTAAGTAGCGCAACTTCTCCAATGAGGCAAGTATCTCATCAAGAGGCAGATTCAACAAATGATTTTCCCTCTCCCTTGGGAACTCAATGCAATGGAGACCATTTCCTCCTAAGGAGGGAGGATTGATCCAGCTGGATAAGGGTGGCCACCCACCTTTTCTAACTCCCTCAAAATAGTTTTCTGATAGTTTTGGAAATTTATTATTTTTAGCATGTTTAACTTTGGGGGCCATTTTGAGGGCCTGAACGAAGGTTTTTTGAGATCAAGATTCTCAATGATATTCTAAGGAATTATTGACCCTCCTAATTGAATATCCTCGAAGATACCTTTCCAACGAGATTTCATGTGCCCCAAATGGAGATCGTATGCCAAAGTTACACTCTCGGGAAGTTGATACACCAAACTAACCAAAATGGGGTCCACAAAACTATTGTCTTTTCATATTCCGAGGTTAGGGTTTCAGATTTTCTTTATGATAAAAAGGCATTTGTAGCCTCATTATAAAATCATCTTCATGTGAATGTGAGTATCAGACACATCTTTTCTTAGAGATAAGTTTCCACCATTCTAGCGAGTCTTTCACTCTATCTTTTTACAGTCTTTGTACATTTTCGCTCATTAATAGAAAATTGTTTATTACTGTATCTTTGTGTTTATGGTTCATCTATGATACATTTTTGTTATATTATTGGATATCTGGGATATATCTGTACATTGTTTTATTATATATTCTCTCTCATTTCATGCCGAATATAATCGATATCAGTGGTATCAGAGCATGTTGCTCTTGATCGTTTTATTCAGTGCATGTTCCCGATGAGGTCCGAGTATAGAAAGTTGGGTTTCAATATTGTCTCTCTTGAAGGAAATACCTCTCTCATGCCCAAAAAACCCTCCATGGTGGAAGAAAAGAAAAACAACAGAGAAAACGATTCTATAAATTTGTTGCTTGAGCAAGCTCTCATGTGACAAAGGGACGAAATGATGGAGAATTTTTCCCATATCCTTCAACTCCTGTCGATACCAGCAGGGGAATCTTCATCAAACAACCATTTTGGAAGCACCTCTCCTTTCAAGGTATAGGTTAATTTTAATATTCTCATATTTGAAGGTCAGATAGATGTGGATTCCCTAGACAAATGGTTAAATTTGTTAGAAGGTTACTTCTCTATTCATAATTTTTCCGACAGGGAAAAGCTCACCTTCTCACTCCTTTAAGATCTTCCCCATGTCAAACATTGGTGGGAAACTTACTAGGAGGAAATTTACATAGAGGAGTTTTGAATATATGGGGTCGATCCCACTTGGGATTTTTTTGTGGATGTGGTAAAGGAACAGTATTACCCTTTTGGCAACTATGAGGACCAGTAAATTAGATGGACCACATTGTGACAAGAGACGGGCCAAGTAGTTCTAGAGTTCACCAATACCTTACATACCTAGCATAGCAAGCTCGATATCAAAGACTCTGAATGACATTTGATTCTGAAATACCATGGGGCTCTACACAGATAGATCCAAAATGAAATGGATTTTCTAGACATCTCATCACTCAGTGTTTCTTACCAATATGTTGTTAAAATCGAGTAGAAATTTAAGCACCAGAAAAAACAAGATTTTGGGTCTACAAAACTGCAACAAACAAAGTATGATGAAGACAACCCTAACAAACAGTCTCCCAAAAACCATTCCAAGCCACGGGAAAAGAAGGGTCATGGGAAGAAAAAGAAGAACACTCGAAAATAATGTGATTTCCACAAAATCCCCTGGCACAACACCAAGGAATGTCACTCAAAAAATTCATTGGTGGCTGAGATCAAAGACAAGGATCCGAACCCTAATTCAAAATCCGATTCTGAAAATACTGGAAACAAACAAATCATCGATGTAGACCCCACTTCTATTGTCATGACTACAACAATTCAACCAAAAGAACCAACAGATCTTGAAGAGAGGGAGCGCCTTTTTCATTCACAGATGTGAGTGAAGGGGACCCCGCTGCATTTTATTGTTGATAGAGGAAGCCAGAAGAGCCTCATCTCAGCAGAGGTCGTCAAATAGTTGGGATTTTTGAAAACACTAGACCTGCAACCATCCAACATCGGGTGGATTCTTCAGGGACATGATCTACATGTCATCCAATAGTTTCAATTGTAATACGACATCCAACCCTTCAAGGATGAGGTATTATGTGATGTTTCCCCACTAGATGTCTATGATATTCTCTTAGGCCAACCATATATGTGGAAACGCCATGTTGTTTATGAGTGTCAACCCCGCAATCTCATTATTTCTCTGGGGGGTCATCTCTTGATCCAGGTGGAGATCAATGGCCACCCACCTTTTCCAACTAGCTTAAAATAGTTTTCTAAAAATTTTTGCAATTTACTATTTTTAGCAGTTTTAACTTTCGGGGCCATTTTGAGTGCCTAAATGAAGGTTTTTCAGGATCAAGATTCTCAATATTATCCAAATGCATTATTGAACCCCCAAAATGATTCACCTCTACGATACCTTTCCAATGGGATATCATATTCCTAAAACGGAGATTGTATGCAAATGTTACGACACTCGGAAGTTGATGTACTAACTTATCCAAACGGGACCCACATGACTTTTGGCCCTTCATCTCCTAGGGTTAGGTTTTTGGATATATATGGTTTTTGGCATTCTTTTTTATTGTAAAAAGTCCTTCAAAGCCTCATTGTAATAATCTTCTTGTGAATGAGCATAGTCATCACATCTCTTCTCAGAGATAAGCCACCACCATTCCAACAAAATTGTTTCCACTGCATTTTACAGTTTCAACTTATTTCCTTAATGAACAGAAAACCAGTTTTACTGTATCTCTGTTATTTTGTGTTAAGCACCTATTAATAATCTGTATTCATTTTGTTCTTCTCATAAAATATGGATCATTGGTATCAGATTGGTTTTCTCCTTGTCATCTTAATGCATGTCCCCAACCAAGTCAGAGTACAAAGAGTTGGGTCTCGAGCTTGTTTCTCTTAAGGAAAAAATCTCTCGCACACTCAAGCGACCTCTCATGGAAAGAGAAAATAAATATGACAAGAAAGGAGATACTTTCAAACTGTTGATTGAGGAAGCTCTCACACAACAAAGGAACAAGACGATGGATGGTTTCACAAAAATCCTTCGACGGCTACCAATAGGTGACACATCTTCTTCGAGCGGTGGCGCCACCCCTTCAGGGTAAAAATAAACTTCGATATTCCTATATTTGAAGGTGAGATAGATGCAGATGTTGTAGACAAGTGGTTGAATCTACTAGAAGGAAATTTTTCTGTCCATAACTTTTCAAATAGAGAAAATATTACTTTAGTGCTCCTCAAAGCTATTCCCCATATCAAAGATTGGTGGGAAACTTTTTGTGAGAAAAAGTAAATAGAGGAAGCTTCATTATTTATAGTCATGGCCACCTGGGATTATTTTAGGGTTGTTATTAAGGAACAATACTACCTAGATGGAAGTAATGGTGAATCATATACCAAATGGACCACACTGCAGGAAGAAAGAGACCAAGCAGTTCCAGATTTCACAAATATCTTTCATACCTTGCGCACCAATATGGGTATCAAAGATTTTGAGCGACATCTAGTGCTCAAGTATCGCAGAGTGATACATAGATACATCCATACCTAAATGGAATTTTTGGACATTTCATCCTTGGGGGATGCCTACTAATATGCCGTCAAAATCAAGCAGAAGCTCAAACAAAAGACGTGACAATTTGGGCATGGGAACCCCGCACTACAAAATCCAGGAAAGTGCAGCCCTAGCCCACAGAACAAAGGACAGTGATAATACGGAAAATATCAGGACAACCAGTTCAAGATGTAAGTAAATAAGGACATCGAAAAGACAAATAAAGATGCCGAGAAGTGGTGTGCCTTCCATAAGATCCCTTGGCATAACACTGCTGACTGCCGCTCAAAGAAGTCGCTAGTGGCCAAAGTGAAAGCCTCTGAATTAGATGTGGGTTCAGACTCTGAGATAGAACCATAAAGGGGAAGCCAGATCATTGACAAGTAACCCAGTGCCATTATTTCTACAACCAATATCCAACGTGGTGTTACACATGATTTTGGTCATCTTGGTGATGTATTAACAATGGTGTACTCAGGTTCCCAACAAGAACTTTTTGCCTGAGAAAGGTGGATCTTGTCTCCTTCCAAAAACATATTTTCAAAGTGAGTTCACAGGCTACATATAGCCTAGGGTGAGAGAATGACTCATTCTCGTAGGCCACCTTCATCTAGGGTTCGAAATTCTCGCAGTTTGCTCCATACATAGGGTGTGAACCTGTTTTCAAGCTTGGAAAAGAGAAGAGGTCTCGAGGGTTCTAGAACAGAATCTTCTAGAAAATGAGTTGGCATTCATATGGTTGTCATTTTACTGACTTCACAGATTTTATGGGATCATCCTCATCCATGTAACCATCTCTCCTTCACCTATATATTGAAAGGATTCTCATGGAAAAGTTTAAGCAAGATTAATTGAAGAATTGGTGAAGGAATTGTGTGAAGAACCCTACTTAGACAGAAGCTTGGAGACTCGAGGTGGTCTATCAAGAGGAATTGGATCTCCTTCATGCAAGTACAGAGAAAGTGTGTGTGTTGAAACCAAGGGTCACTAAAAGGAATCTTGCGACATCAAGGCGACCGAGTTGTATATTCTACTTTCAATTAATATGATACAACAGCATGTCCCTTTCCCATAAAGTCATTCTTACTTTATTGTGTAATTCCTTGATCATATGCATAAGTTGACAATTAAATACATTTTTCTATCTTCACTTTGGTTGGTTTGTGTTTTCTCGGTCTTGACCTCACAAGAGAATCGGAGTGAAGCGGGAGCAACAGAGACTTCACGAAGCGATATAAAGGTGTGTCACTTGTTCCTTCTTACTAGCAAATTTAATGATTGAAGCTTAGGGAAAGATTCATGTCCTGTCCTATTTTGTTATAGATCTAGGTGGATCTAGGGAGATCTGTTAGTTTTCACACCTACAGATTAGTTCGATAACAAAATTGGCAACTCTTTTGGGGAAGCAACCCATTCTTTATTGTTTTTTGGCATTTTTCCTTGGCCATTTTCTCTAGCCTTACCATTTTTCATTTCGATCAATCTCTGAGTCTTCAGGAGACCCTGACATATTGTTTGGGTCCAAAAGTCCTTTCAATTTTTTTTTCCTTTTTTCAAAATTTTCCAAGTTTTAGTCATTCTCGCACTAAACCCTTTTTTTGCATGCGAGAACTACTGGAGTTCGCACCCTACGGTGGAGTCTAGTGCAAGACTTTCGTACTCTGCTGGTGGATATCCTCTGAGAATGTTCCATTCTCACACTATACAACATTGCTTGCCTGCGAACCCATTTTGCAAAATTTTGGGATTAGGGTTTTTGTATGCTTAGAAACCTAGATTTGTATGTGTGTCTAAAGAGAACTTCTTGGGCCACTGATTGATTGTTTCTTGACTTCGAATTTTTTGAACGATCAGTCTTCGAAAATCAAAGACTCTTCTTGTTCATTCATTTTTCTCAACCGTCATCTCTTGACCTTTTCTTATCAAGGATATAATCTCTGATCTTGGAATTTGAGTGTTTGTTTGGTTGGGAGCCGGTGATCAATTTCAAAGTTGGGATTTATTGTCTTTCTCAATTGCTCATCACTTGGAAAATCATTGTCCTCATGCATTTGAAAAGACTATACTTGTTTTCTTGTCATTCTTGTCTTCATTGAAAGATTGGTTTGGGTTTTGTATGTTGCTTGTCATTAGTTATTGTTTTTCCTTAGTTACACCACCATCGTGTGGTCCTTTTTGAAAAGTAAAAAACATTTTTCTTTTTAAAATAATTTTTATTTTGAAAATATTGGAAATCAATTATTGAAATAGAAAAAATAGAGAATTAGCATTGTTCGTGATTTGTTGATATTGCATTTCAAAGAAGATTGTATATCGTAGTTCAATATTGTTCCAGAAAACTTCTCTTTCCCTTCCTGTAAAAAGGATTCATCGAAAATGAATTGATATTTTTCATTCCTATATATGCACTGTTGGGTCAGAGTCTCACACAACATCGGTTTCATTTCCATCACCTTTGAGTAACAACAACCTTTAATAATATTGTGCAATTTTAAAATTTAACTAGTAACTCTTTTCTAGGACTCTATTACACCAACAATTAGCTAGGCTAGAGCTTTGGAATAGGCAGAGAGATACACTCTCCAAAGCACAAAACACACAATAGCATCTTGTGTTAAGGAGTGTCAAATTCCATTTGAAACATTTTGTCCTAGGAAGCCCTTCTCACACAAGGGTCAAACCCGAGGTCACGTTGATATTGACAGAGTTACTCACCCAACTTTGTTGATATCGGTGTAGAGATTGCACATATTACGGGGGTCATTTGAAGGTATACCCACAATGATGAGTGGAAGCCTCTCAAGATGATTTCGGGCTAGATACCCTGCCCTTGCGTATGGATCAGACTGTCGACTATCCCCCCAAGCTTTATTATTGTTGGTGGTAAACTTAGTGGCCTATATTTTTAGGGTCTTACATAAGGTGACTGTGAAGGGGAAAGTCTTCACGGTACCTGGAATCAACGTTGACCAAACTCACTCGGGATCCTTGGAGGGTATACCCATGATTATGTGTGGGATCTTGCACCAGGGTGTAAGTCCATTAAGAAGGTCGTCAACGTAACTTTTCCACCCTAGCCCAGCCCCTTCTCGTCTCATTGTTGCGACGTTGGATTTCATCACCAACTAGTAACTTCGGAACTATAAGGTCTTATTTGCTTGGTGTTGTTTCCTAGATTTTTTACTAGTGCATGATGTTTGTTTACCCAAGTTGACCATAGAATTTTCTTCCTAAGTTTTTAACTCGTTCACAATAGACCCTCCACATCATTCATGTAGAATGCAGGGCTTACCCCCAAAAAATCTGGAAGGTTCTCAACCCTTGCCTACCAGCTCACCGGAGGGCTCTCCTTTACAAAGTGAAGTCCAAGACGTCACCACTCCACAAGTGGAAGGAACTGACTCTATAGAATGGTTTCGAATTACCAATTCTCGAGAGGACTTTCAACTTTACCCCAACTCTGAGAGACGTATTATGCAAGTGATTTCGGAGACTTAGTTGTTTTGTCTTATGGATTACCGACTGGACCTTTTCTAGCACCTGAGGGCCAAGATCCTTTTTGGGCTACTGGCATTTTTAGACAGGATCTCTTTGGTTCAGGAGCGGATGTTGATATCACCGTCTCACCTGTGTTCCCCAAAACCTCTGACCCAGATGCAGTACCTTTTACCACTGCTTATTATTTTCCTAGTACAGAAGCTCCACGAGCTGACCACATCTTGACTATCCCTTTACAAATGGTCCATTACATAAATACTATGAGTCTTCACACTGGGATTACCATGGCTAGCCAAGACCCTATTGGCACACCACTTTCACCGAGAGTCACCCCGACTCTTCCACCCAGATACCGTGTGTTCAATACCTCTATTCTCGTTCCTATGCAAATCACATACAAAACTCCGGTGGTCCCTCTTATTCTGGGCACTCTCCTCCCGGATTCATCCTGACACTTCCTCTTCCCCCTTTCAGAGGACCTTCTCCATCCTCTATCAGCAACACTGATCCTAGTGGCACCATTCCATCCTTTACACCAAATTACCAGATTCCTGTCAGTGGACAATTTCACCAAGGAGGTTTGACTCAACCCCCCCTTTCGGGGAAAATCCCAATTGGAGCACAACCCTTGATTGGATGACAACCCCTGCCGACCCCACCCTATGGACAAAACATACCTCCATCCTTGGCCCAATATTGGAATCATTTGATACAACATAATCCTCAATCGACTGGGGGTCAACAGCCTTCAGTTGCATCTATTATACCCCCTAGTATAGGCCAACCATATCTAGGTATGTCCAATCCTATTTGGGGCTCGAATGATCAGCCCCATGCCCTTGTTCAAGGATACAATCCCATGAGCTACTTTCCTCCACAACAACCATCGAATTTTCCTGGGTCTTCGCATTATATGCAGACTTTTTATGGTCTCACTGGTTTGTCGATGGGACTCCCTCCGCAAAGCCACCAGTACCCACATGTGAATAGACAGTTACCCTTCTTAGCCACTTTGGACCTCCCAGATCTGTCGAGGATTTTAAATGATTTGATCCATCACTCTCCCCAATGGCCCGCTATACCGACCAATATACCATATGACATCCCTAAATTCGATGGCAAAGCGGGAGAGGACCCAAACAATCACGTCATGAATTTTCACCTCCGGTTCTCATCCAACTCCTTGATGGATGACTCTATTTGTTTACGCATTTTTCAACGAACTCTCATGGGTTCTGCCAGGAAGTGGTATATAGAATTACCATGAGGTTTCTTCACCGACTTCAACAACCTAGCTATGGCTTTCCTCACCCACTACCAGTTACCAATCCATTATGAAACAGGGACCGAGATTTTGAGTTCTTTCAAACAAAACAAAGCCACTCATATATCCAATCACATTCATGAGTGGCGATGAAGACGACGTCTCATCAAACTCGAACTTCCTGATCAATTATTGGTAGAGTGGTTCAAGAAATCATTTTTGAATGGCATTGGTTGTGACATCGCCATGGGTGGATTTGTCACAGAAGAATAGGCCATTAGTCGTGCTCAATACCTTGACCTCGTTTACTCACAAACGAGTACTCTTTAGGACTTGCTCCTTGATGCACCTCATCCTTCCACTTCCACCACTTCGACTACTCTTGTTTCTTCTCATGCAGATGACGGTGTGATTGGCACCTTCCATGCCCAACCACATTCCACCTTGAGAAACAACCCCAAACCCACTTATTCTAATATTCAAAATGCTCTGTCTCCTACCCCTCCCACCGACAAGACTTCTGAGGTAAATGTTGTTCAATCTACCCTCGCCGGTAAAAACAAATACAGAAAAGGAAAGGGTAAGAATAAGGAGGACAAAAATACTTCGCAAGCAGAGAGAACCAAAAAACCGCATGTTGACGATATGGATAAGCGCAAACCCCGATACCCTTGTCTTATCTGTGGTGATGATCACTACACAAAGGATTGTCCACAATGAGCCGAGGTTACTAAGTTCCTTCAAGGGGCCCCGAAACCACCCACTCTAGCTATTTTGTCACAACCCTTCCCTTATCAACAACAGGCCCAATTGGTCATTCACGACCAACCATCCCCCTCCACTACATCTTATGTTTTAATGTGTACAGGTGATTAAAAGAAAAGTGACATCACATTTACCACTCGAGACAAAGATTATTCTCCCTCTAAAGAGAAGGTTGATGTTATACCTCCTTCATTGGTCCAACCATTTCCCACGACTCCACCTACCAAAGGTCCTGTTCATCTCGAATGATCGAGCCTCGACACAGTTCTTCGCCCTCCTCCAAAGGGTGTTGTTTGGAAATCGGATTTCAATCCTCATGCTTGTGCTGCCTAAAACTACAACATTGTTGAAGATCTGGCCCAAGCACCATCCATGATGTCATCCCTTGAAGTCCTTCAAAGTTGTCCCATACAATGGAAGGCACTGTTGAAATATATCGATGGAATCGACCCGACGGATACGAATTTGATAATTTTTGACTTGGAAGATCACATTCCAAGGTTACCCCCTCAACTCGCATTCCAAATAAAAGTGATTGTCTCCGAAAAAAACATTTGTAGAACTATTATCGATGAGGGTGCCTAAACATATGTAATGTCTCTTACCTGTTGAAAAGCCATCTGCTCTCCCTCTTTGACCGAATCCCATAACACACTTAAAGCCTTCAATGGCTCCAGTTTTAAGCCTTACGGTGTCCTTCCTTCGTTGTCAATCACGTTAGAAGGAAAAATGGTCCAAGTTGAAGTAAAAGTCTTTGACACTCCTCTTGATTACAACCTTCTTCTTGGCCGAAGCTGGATTGATTCCATGCACACAGTTGTGTCGACTCTTTTTCCTGTTGTACGTTTCCCACATCAAGGAAAGGTAATTACCATCGACCAACTAGCCTTCTTTAACTCAGATACGCACACTGGAAAGATACCGTTCATCGCCAAACCCCCCCCCGAATATGAAAATGTCAGTGTAGGTCTTCTCAAAGACTCCTCGTTAATGGGTACCCTCCCCATTCCACCACCCAATGTTCCACACCCATCCTTCGCTTCAATAAACATGATCTCCACCTCGATTCATGGAACCCTACGTCTCACGACCCATGGATGGTACCTGACCCCGACGATCACCTTCGTTACGATGACGAAATGCCTTTGAGTCTAGTTGAATCTACCTATCGGGCCATTCAATCGGCAACCCCTTCTACTCCCTCTCTTGGTGATTTATCTCCAGAGCCTTTCCGCGTCATTTTTCCCATGGACGAGATGATTATGTCTATCATGGAAGACACCTCCTGGAACGATGGACATCATTGTTCCACCCTCTTCTTGGAGCAACACACCATCGAGAGCTACCAACGGATCTCGACCCCGTCGATCGTTGTCATCATTTCAACCATTCCCAAGTTCACACACGATGTCTTTTCTGAAGAGAACCTAAGCAATATCTCACCCACTATTCCCCTCGACATATCCATCAAACCTAGAATTGTCGAAAATGTGCATATCAGAGCTTCGTGTTCCCTTGACAAAATCGTCACCTACAAATCACTTTTCAAAGAATTTTGTGAAGTCTTCACCTAGAGCTATGAAGAAATGTCAGGTATTGACCCCGACATTGTGATACATGGGATTAAGACATACCCAGACGCTAAACCCGTCCGACAACACTTTCGTCTAGTTCACCCATGTAAAGTGGCCACTATCAAACTTGAAGTCGAGAAACTTCTCAAAGTCAGATTTATTTACCCGATGACCCTCACTGACTGGGTTTCCAATCTTGTCTCGATTGACAAGAAACAGTGCACAATCCGTGGGTGCATTGATTATAGGGATATCAACAAAGCTTGTCCTAAAGACAACTTTCCTACCCCCTTCGTCGACCAGATTGTCAATGATTGTGCTGGAAGTGAAATCTTCTCTCTGATGGATGGTTTCTCCAGATATAATCAAATCAACATTGTTCCCGAGGATCAACACAAAACCGCTTTCATTTGTCCTTGGGGAAATTTTTCTTATCGAAAACTTCCTTTTGGTCTTAAAAACGCTGGCGCAACTTTCTAGCACGCTATGTCTTATGCCTTACATGATATCAAGAACATTGTGCAGCCATATCTTGGTGACTTACCCACTCATTCCATGTGCCGGGTCGATCATCGTATCCACCTCCGAGCCATTTTCCTCTAATGTAAGTTTTACCATATACGCTTGAATCCTCACAAATGTGTTTTCTGCATAGAATCTGACCAACTTCTAGGATTTATTGTTTCACGTCAAGGGATCATGGTAGATCCTTTAAAGGTCAAGGTTATTCTCAATCTCCCTCTGCCTTCTACACTTCGCCAGTTACAAAGTTTGCAAGGGAAAGCAAACTTTCTTCGTCGTTTCATCCTGAACTATGCCGAGATAACTCTTGGATTTACGCGCCTACTCAAAAAGGGTTATGAGTTTGTATGGGATACCATCTCAAACAAATCCTTCGAAACTTTGAAATTGTCCCTGACACATGCTCCACTTCTCTTCCTCCTCGATTACAGTCGTGATTATTTCCTCTACCTCGCAGCCTCAGATTACACCATCACTATGGTGCTCATCCAGGAGGATGATTCTCATGTTATCTATTACTTGATTCGAAGTCTAACACCTATCAAAACCAAGTATTTACATGTTGAAAAATTGAACTTGGAAGCCGTCCAAGTAGTTCAACATTTCCGGCACTATATCCTCTCTCTCAAAACTACGGTAATTTCTAACTGCAACCCTATGCAACACATTCTCACACGTCAATTTCTAGGGACAAAATACTCCAAATGGATCATGATACTCCAGGAGTTTGACTTGGAATTCAAACGAGCTAAGTCCAAGAAGTCCTTAGTGTTTGCTGAGTTGATATGCGACTTTCCCTATTATGAAATGGAAAATGTAGCAGCCGATTCATTACCTGATGAATCCCTTTTCCTAATTAGTTCCGATGATATTTTCTATGACGATATCATCATATATCTCCAAACCCAGACTTTCCAGCCCAATTTGTCCAATACTGACCGGTGTCGAATACGCTACCAAGCCCACCAATATATTATCCTCAGTGATACTCTTTATCATCATGGGAGCCTATGGTGGTCATATGTTCGGGTATGCTACTACCCAGAAGATCTTACGAGCAGGGTATTTTTGGCCTTCTTTATTTAACGATTGTATAATCATCGTCCAAAAATGCCACGCTTGCCAGACCTATAATCATAAGATACGGTCACATCCTACTCCTCTTCACCCTATGGTCTCCGTTGGTCCCTTTGCGAAATGGGGTATCGATTTCATGACATGTCACCCCCACTTGGTCGAGGGGCATGGATACATTATTTTAGCCATAGATTATTTTATGAAATGGGCTAAGGCAATGCCAACATTTGACAATATTGGAAAGACCATAGCATTATTCATTTTTAATCACATCATAGCTCGTTTTGGTGTTCCTCAGTGTTGGGTATGTGTTATATTCTTTTCACGTGTAGTAGTGTTTGAGTGCCTGCGTCGGGCGCGCAGGGGGGGTGCAGGGGGGCGGAGCCCCTCGCGTGGGGGTTCGAGGGTAGCGCCCCCGAAAAATTTATATTTGGGTCGACATATTTTCGCCGGTTTCGGGCCGACATATTATCGTCGGGCCGACATATTTCCGGGACGACATATTTTCGTGACCACATGATATTAGGTGGTTTTCGGCACATGGTTTTTGCCGATGGTTTTCTATTTTCGGTTAAGGAATTAGGGTTTTGGACTAATCCAGGTCATTGGGTTAGGGTTTTGGATGCTGCTGGCTCCTATATGTATATTGTATTGTAAACAATGTAACACAATGTGTATCAAAATAATATATGTTGGTTTTCCCAGTTTGGGTTTCCAGGTGAAAAATCTTTGTGTAATGTTTGTATTTGCCATTGTATCTTTTCTGTTCTTTCTGAATATCAGTTTGCAGTAGATATTGTACAAGGTTAGAATTTACATTTGGTATCATAGCTTTATTGGCTTCAAGGGGACGCCTTTGTCGTCAAGGGTTTGACTCGGGACTGTGATAAGCCTTGTTACAGTGGGAGATCTGCGGTATTGTTTTTTTAGGTGAAAATAAATGGCAAGCAATTCGAAGATGGAGATCGAGAGGTTTAATGGGAAAAGCTTTGAGCTATGGAAGCTCAAGATGGAAGATCTTTTGGTGGAGAGAGATCAGTGGATCACGGTAGATCCAGGTATGGCACCTACAGGAACTTGTGCAGATGACTGGAAAAAGATGGATCGGAAGGCAAAGAGCACAATTTGACTGTGTCTCTCTGATTCAGTATTATTGAATGTGTCAGAGGAAGCTACAACCAAAGATTTGTGGGAAAAGTTGGGGAAGTTGTATCAGTCTAAGTCCCTGGTAAATAATCTATTCTTGAGAAAGAAGCTGTATAACTTGAGGATGAGAGATGGAGACTTGGTGGCAGAGCATTTGAATGCCTTCAATACTGTGGTAAGTCAGTTAGTATCTTTTGATATTAAAATTTCATATGAAGATAAATGTATCAGTTTGTTGTGTTCTTTACCAGACTCGTGGGATAGTCTGGTTGTGGCCATAGGTAGTAATACAACTACTTTGAAGTTTGA
>JZKD02S2392039.1:99146-122377 GCA_000966675.3 Picea glauca | reverse complement strand
TGAAGAATGTTGCAGATTCATTAACAAAATCTGTGAGCACTGAGAAGTTCTCTTGGTGTAGAGGATCCATGGGCATTGCTGCCCTGGATTGTTGACTATGTAACCCTATAACCCCTTGTGTGCAAAGAAAACAACAAGTGGGAGAATGTTGGGTATGTGTTATATTCTTTGCATGAGTAGTAGTGTCTGAGCGCCTGCACCGGGTGCGTAGGGGGGTAAGAGGGGGGGTGTAGGGGGGCGGAGCCCCCGAAAAAAAATTTTTGGGCCGACATATTTTCGCCGGTTTCGAGCCGACATATTATCGCCGGGCCGACATATTTCCGGGACCACATGATATTAGGTGGTTTTCAGCACATGGTTTTTTTCGATGGTTTTCTATTTCCGGTTAAGGAATTAGGGTTTTGGACTAATCCAGGTCATTGGGTTAGGGTTTTGGATGCTGTTGGCTCCTATATGTATATTGTATTGTAAACAATGTAACACAATGTGTATAAATATAATATATGATGGTTTTCCCGATTTGGGTTTCCAGGTGAAAAATCTTTGTGTAATGTTTGTATTTTCCATTGTATCTTTTCTGTTCTTTCTGAATATTAGTTTGCAGTAGATATTGTACAAGGTTAGAATTTACACTCAGGCTATCGTCACTGATCATGGTAGCCACTTTAGAAACTTCATGATGTCCGAACTCACTGAAAAGTTGGGTCTTTGCCATGAAAACTCAATGCCCTATTAACCCACAAGCCAATGGCCAAGTCGAAGCAATTAACAAAGTTCTCATAACCATGCTTCAATGAATCATAGGGATTCACAAAACAAGTTGGCACACAATGTTTTTTTCAGCATTGTGGGCTTACCGGATGTCTGTCAAGTCTGCTACTAGGTTTACACCATTCCAGTTAATCTATGGTCTAGAAGCTATCCTCCCGATTGAATGTGAGATACCCTCATTAAAACTAGCCATTGAACTCCTACCAAACACTTCTGCTGAAGAAGAATGTCTATTGTATTTCATGCGATTAGACAAAACTCAACATGACACTACCTTAGTCATAGAAGCCCATAAGAAACATGTCAAGACCCAATACGAAAAACATGTCAAGCCTCGCGTTTTCTCCGAAGGAGATCTGGTTCTCCTTTATGAACAACATCGAGACATGCTAAGAACTGGAAAATTTGAAGCCATGTGGCGAGGTCCTTATATCGTTAGACAAGTTTTGGAGAAAGGAGCTTACAAGTTAGTAGATTACGACGGTATCCCATTGAGTGAACCCAGAAATTGGTTGTACTTAAAGAAGTACTATGCATAAGATCACCTGTGCATGAGTACTTGTATTTTATTGTATCATACTTCTTGTGTGTTACTGTAGTATGATTTTTTCGTTATCTGGTCTCTGCCCTTATGTTACATTGTGTTTGGTTTCTAGATGTCGAAGTCTTTGCTACCCCACATTGGCTTTGCTGATGGCGCTAGCCGTAGTACTCAGAACCTTGCTTCTGCTATGTGGGAAATTTATGCCCCTACGAACGAACTTATCACTCTACAAGGTGCGTGCCTCGACCGTGCGACCAATAATATTGCAAAGTATAGTGCCATTATCGAATTTTTTATTGATGCTATCTTGCTCGGTATCCGTCACTTGGTTGTATGACTCGATTCACAGCTAGTAGTACTACAGTTAAGTAATGTCTATGCTATTTGAAGTCCTACTTTATTATGGGTATATTTATGAATTCGCCTCTTGTAACGTTATTTTGATTATATTGAGTATCAGCATATTCCTAGATGTCTAAATACATTAACCGACACATTAGCTAACTATGTAATAGAAAGACATTTGGGCCATTTATAAACCAATCACATCACATGCATCACATAACACGAGATAAGCCAGTAGAAGCCGTACATATGTATATAACGATCAAATTTTTTTTTACAAAAAGTTCTGTCCAGGGACCAAAATTTCAAAATCCGAAGCTGACAACTTCTACAAAGTAACGTCATGGATGACGCTCACATTAACACATGACTGCTCAGGAAACCCTACGAAGCAGTCAGCCAATAGACTCTGACACGTCCACCGTATGATGTTGATAGCACCATGGGACCTCTCTAAGAGGCATGTCCGAAATGTTAGTAGTCAACCCCTCTAAGTTTTGTTCCACTACCTCATAATCTTCAGCATCCCATCATGGCACTGGAGCCACCTCTCCTCGTCATTGAATACGAGAGGTACCCAAAGGTCGATAAGGCCCCACATCTGTGACATTCAAAAGATATTTTTGATCAGTTCTTGGACAAACATAAAAACATTTGGATATGATAAAACTCACAAAAACATTTAAAAAGTTAACAAATGTGTACTTCTTACCTAGATCTCCCCACTGAGAACCCTTGGGTAGGGCCAAGTCTGGATCGTCGTGGAAGTCCAACCCGACATAGGCATAATCGTCGACCATCAACATCTGTGGTCGTAACCAATCAAAGAAGGAATCATTATATTTGATGATCAGCCCAGCTACATGTCGTGCCATGAGGTTACACCACCTCAACATCCTCAGATCCTCTGAAGCTGGTAAACCCCACTCAACCTGCAACCTCAGCAAGGGGACCCTCTCAAGAAAGAAGGACACCAGAAGTGATCCATACCGGAATTTCTTCAGGTCACCTTTCTTGCATTTAGTCAACTGCCTCTTTATGCTACAAAGGACTGCATCTGACTAATTAAAGACCCGAGGCTCAATACACTCTATAGCATACTGAAAATAGCTCTGGAGAGCCATGTGTTGAGAAACACTCCCAGCCATATGAGAAATGGTGAATAGGATAGTATGAAGGGTCAAATCCTGGACCCCCCAAATGGCCACTTTTCCTTTGCTTCTTTCTGCCTCTAGAGCACAGTACTGATGGCAATACTCACTCATAGGCAACCCACCACCTCAGCTACCGATCAAGCTAGTGTGATACCCACACCGTGATAGTCCTGTTAGGAAATAAATATCCTCAATATCCAAGGACAATGTGTGGACCCCAACGTGGAATACTTTTTGTTCCATGTCCCACATATGAATGAGGTACTCCAATAACCTGACTTGAGCCCTCATACCCAGGATCCAAAATAATTTCAGTAGACCATAGTCTTGTAAAGTGGCTATGGTACCCAGGTCATTCCTAGAAATAGCATAATCTTCTTCATTCTCTCTTTCATGCCATTCCAGAAGCATTGTGATGGCCAAATGCCTGCACAAGAACCATAAGAAGAAGGTCAACAACTCTTTTCAATCCTTGGCACATTTTTCATTGAGCAAAAACCAAAGCAATTTTTCATCTTGCAGTTCTCATAGGTGCCCCTTTATCACAGTGCGAGGTTCTCGTAGGCACCTTTGGGGCCACCTGTGAGAATCATGCATTCTCGTAGGTCCCATATGGAGAGCCTTTGAGAACACTTGGGTGCAAATTTTCACCCTAAAACAAACTCAAAACTTGAAATTTGCCAATGAAAACAAAAAATTGAACCACGAAAAGGTAAAATATAGGGAGCTTACCTCACTGACGGAGACGGTTTTCCAAACGGTTTTTTGTACCTTCTGCAATCGAGCACTGAATTTCAAGGGAAAAAGAGGGGTTTTCGGGCTAAAATTTTGGCAAAGTTACAATGACTATGGTAAAAGAACTTTCACCCACTTATATTTACCTTTTTCCATTTTTGTTGGTTTTTTTAATTGTTTTATTCATCAAAACCTAATGCCTAATACCCCTATGAGTGCGATTTTTTGCAGATATGACGACTTCGAAGTCCACACGAAAGAGTATGGATATTCTCTCTTTTTCATCACATGTTTAAAATTGTTTTTTATGGTTTTTAGACAAAACCTCGAGCTTGGTCTTTATTCATTCTCACGCTCGAAAATACATGAGAATGCAATTGAGCACACTTTTATCACTTTTTCAGGCTCAAAAAGGTTATATGAAAAAGGAACTCCCTGGAGTCCTCTTTAAGCTCTTTTCAGACTCTCTAAACATGAAAAGATTGTCGAGCGATCTTGCTATTTTCATGCTCGTTAAAGTATTTGAAGAAAGCATCTGTTGGGCAATAATTTATCTCTTTTTCAGTCTCATCAGACTACTTTATGAAAAAGGAACTGAGAGAGTTGTCTTTTGAGTGTTTTTCTAGACTCTATAATCATGAAAAACCTTCGAGCTTTCTATCTTTAGACTCATTAAATAAACATAGAAGGACCTATAATGGGACCGAACCACTCCTTCCTAGGGTTCGTTAAAAATACTCTGAGGGACTCATTCGAAGGATGAGCTTACATCAACAAGCATATGTTATCCTCCTCAAGATTGCGTAAAAATAAAGAGGTACTCCTATTCATTATCTGAAGCCAGTTTGGGAAATCCATTTGTCTCTCATTCGACTTGCTACAAGGTCATATCCCGAGTCATCTCTGAGTCAGTGCTACCAAATCATTGGTCATGTCATTCATATGTTCAAGAGAAGTTCACCCGAAACCTCTATTGATTCGACCATATGCAGTTGTCCATTATCTCTGTGTCATCCTTCCCTGTGTCCAGTTCAACCTACATCATACTCTATTTCACCTTCAAAATCTGTTACTCATTTCATGTCATTGATGGGGGATACATCAAGGCCTTCCT
This sequence comes from Picea glauca, assembly GCA_000966675.3. Classification (NCBI taxonomy): domain Eukaryota; kingdom Viridiplantae; phylum Streptophyta; class Pinopsida; order Pinales; family Pinaceae; genus Picea; species Picea glauca. Next base: position 117,714 of record JZKD02S2392039.1, on the reverse strand, counting down.
ATGACGAGTTTTGTTCTGTCCACTCCAGCTCATTATCCGGAAACAAGACTTAGAAATTATTTTGGTACCTTGGAACTTGCATGCCTCAATGGAAGGTTTCCTTGCTTTCGACAGTGGGTTTTCATCATTGATCCCTGATCAGGAGATTTTTTTGAATGTTTGACCTTAACTCATTTATTCACATTCGGTGGATTATACCAGTGTACCTTGGGATTCATTGACATTAATGGTGATTTCTCTTGCACTTGTTAACGGTTTCATCAATGATCGGTAATCAAGTGGTTTCTACCATGTTCAACTTCGGCACATGTAATCACATGGTTAGATTCGTACTTTCAGGTGACAGGGTTGAGGACCCTGGGTCTCATATTTTTCATCCAGCCTATGATGGAATATGTATAATTTTCTGACGCATAGATCCACTTTGTATGTCACGTGGCTATGTCGTCTTAATTTGAATATTCTTGCATATATCCACAGTATATTCTTGGTGGCTATGCAATATTTTGACGGCATGGATCCACGGTGTATGATTGGTGGCCATGACCCATGTTCATGATGTCATCCGTTTTTGATCTAATTATGGGGATTCCTACCTCAGAGCTGGTATTATATTCTGCAGATGCTTGGTTGTTTGCAGGTTTCCAATTAGGTGCACTCCTGGTTTCCGACACACACACACAGTTTACAAATTATTTCGGCTATCGCTAATTCTGGCCTCATACTTTTGGGGGGCATTCTGTTACACATGATTTTGGTCATCTTGGTGATGTATTAACAATGGTGTACTCAGGCTCCCAACAAGAACTTTTAGCCTGAGAAAGGTGGATCTTGTCTCCTTCCAAAAACATATTTTCAAAGTGAGTTTGCAGGTTTCATATGGCCTAGGGTGTGATAATGACTCATTCTCACAGGCCACCTTCATCTAGGGTGCGAAATTCTCACAGTTTTCTCCATACATAGGGTGTGAACCTGTTTTCAAGCTTGGAAAAGAGAAGAGGTCTTGAGGGTTCTAGAACAGAATCTTCTAGAAAATGAGTTGGCATTCGTATGGTTGTAACTTTACTGACTTCACATATTTTATGGGATCATCCTCATCCATGTAAACATATCTCCTTCTCCTATATATTGAAAGGATTCTCATGGAAAGGTTTAAGAAAGATTAATTGAAGAATTGGTGAAGGAATTGTGTGAAGAACCCTGCTTAGACAGAAGCTTGGAGACTCTAGTTGGTCTATCAAGAAGAATTGGACCTCCTTCATACAAGTATAGATAAAGAGTGTGTGTTGGAACCAAGTGTCACTAAAAGGAAGCTTGTGACATCAAGGCGATCGAGTGGCATCTTCTACGTTCAATTAATATGATACAATGGCATGTCCCTTTCCCATAAAGTCATTCTTACTTTATTGTGTAATTCCTTGATCATATGCATAAGTTGATGATTGAATACATTTTTCTATCTTCACTTTGGTTAGTTTATGTTTTCTTGGTCTTGACCTCACGAGAGCACTAGAGCAAAGTGGGAGCAACAGAGACTTAAGGAAGTGATATAAAGGTATGTCACTTGTTCCTCCTTACTAGCAAATTCAATGATTGCAACTTAGGGAAAGAGTCATGTCCTATCCTGTTTTGTTCTAGATTCAGGTGGATCTAGGGAGATCTGTTAGTGTCCGCACCTACCAATTAGTCCAATAACACATGGTGAACCAAACGAGCCAGAAGAAGGAGAATGCCTCTTCCATTCATAGATGTGGGTAAAAGGCACCCTGTTGCACTTCATCATGGATAGCGGTAGCCAAAAGAACCTCATCTCAAAAGAGGTCATCAAGTGGCTGGCCCTACTGACAACAGCACACCCACAACCCTACATCATTGGATGACTCCACCAAGGAAGTGATCTCCACGTCAACCAATGGTGTCGACTGTCGTACGAAATCAAGCCCTTCAAAGACGAGGTATTGTTTGATGTTGCTCCTCTCGAAGTTTGTAATGTTCTTTTGGGCCAACCTTATTTATGGAAACGTCATGATGTATATGAGTCTAGGCCTCGTAGTGTTATTATTACTTTGAATAGGAAATTGTACAGGATACCCAAGGCAGTCCCACCTAGTGTTATTTCCTTGATCTCTACTAAGCAATGAAGGAAGGTCATCTCACAAATGGGGAAGTTTGTATTCTTCGTGATTCGCTCTCAGAATAAGTGAAAGATCACAACCACATCCAGGGTCTTTATGGTTGACCTCTCCACATAGTAGGTATGGATGACATTGGCGTTGTTCAAGACAGGCTCGCGCAGTTGATGGAACTAGAGGAAGAAAGGTTCATTGCAGGATTTCATCAACATGTACAAAAAAAATGAGAAAAGGATTACCATGAGTCCATGACTGACATATCAAGAGGAAGGAATTTAAACAAGCATATTTGGTACTTTTATATGACAACAAGTTCATGAAGCATCCAAAAAAATTCAACGCACATTGGCTTGAACCATCCGAGGTCACCCATGTTATAGAAGGAGCAGTTGCATAGTTGAATAATATTAATGGAGAATGGAAGGATGGTTTAGTAAAAGGGATCTGGTTGAAGCTATATTATGACAACCAGCTACCTCGAAGCTCTCAGTAAAAGTAAGGAAGAATGGTATAGGTACCAATTATAGTTGAAATTGGGTACCAGGCACATAAAATATAGTTTGCACATGATAGGAGGGACAGAGTATAAAGAACATGATTCTTCGTGCGGTCTGCAGTCGAAGTAATATAGGAGTCTTCAACTTGTAGTGACTCAGGATGACTCATAAGTGAGTGTTGGGGCCTGTTGGCCCTTGGTTAGATATTAAGGAAAAAAGAGAATATTAAGGAAAAATAAAGACAATGTATGAAGTGCGCGGAAGGCACAAAAACGAAGGAGGGGTCGAAGTGGTTAAAGAAGACGAAAAGAAGGAGTGAAGTAAAGGAAATTAATTCATTGAAAGAGAAGATCTAGGAATACAAAGTAGTAAGGAATATGGATTGTGGAAAAGTCAGCAAGTGGAAGAAGACATCAATGGGTGCTTTGGAGCACCTCATGGGGAAGAAGGAAGAATAGGTTGGCAAAGTCCTTAAAAGGAGGGTTTTGGTACCTAGGGTTTTTTCACCTAGACTTCAGTCTAGGGTTTATAGAGTCATAAAAGGATAAATAGAAGTCTAAGAAGAGTTGAGGGGTCATTTTTATTGTTGGTATTGAGGGATTGAGATGTAAAAGTGTTATGTCTTAAGAGAATTCTTGTAATTTTGGATCTTCAACTAGATTCAAAGATCTACTCTGCATCTGGGTGCATAGGGTTGGGAGATAAAGAGGAGATATAGAAGGATCTGCAACTGAGTGCATAGAAAGGACTATGTATTTTCATCTAATTTATCAATAAACATAGTTCTATGGATGTATCCCTAGGGAGAGGGTGAACCACACAAAATCTTGTTGTTCTATGTGGTTGATGTTGTGTTATTTGCTATCTTTTAGACTGATATTGCATTGTTGTTTTCCTTATTAAATATGGAAGATATAAATAACTTCGTAGAGCTAAGCATAACATTGTTAAGAATCTCTAGTTTATCTTGCATTGTTATTCTGGAATCATATTGCACTTCCCCTGGTTGTAGATACCCGTGTCCTGCAATCCCCATATTGATACTTTGGGTGAGACTTCATTTTCTTCGTAGGTGTTTCTGAAAGGGCCAATAGTTAGGTTTTGTTGGTGCATCATTAGAGTTGAACCCTAGGTCTTCCCCTCTGCCAACAACACCTAACAGAACACTATTGTTTAGACAACTAGATTTCGGGAGAAGAAAGATGGCATGAAATACATCTACAGAAGGAACCCCAACTGGAGGATCCAGTTCAGAAAATAATAGTCAAATATCTACACTGCGTGGAGGTAGTAGTTTAGTGTTCAAAATGGAAGGACATGATCCCACCATCAGGTTACCAGAATTTAAAGGAGAAGCGTCCGAAGACTCGGAAAAACATTTGTTTATCTATGCGAAGATTTGCAAATCAAAACAGATCACAGATGAAGATACTAAACTGGCACAGCTAGATATTACACTAAGGTATCACACACTGGATTGGTATATGTGTTTAGCTACAAACAATCCACTAGGGACAACTAGAAAAATTGCAGAAATCAAGAAATTGTTGATAAACAAATTCCAGAAGCCAAGTTCAGAAGATCAGTACATGAACGAGATGATCAAAATTGGACAAAAACTGGGAGAAATTGTATGGGATATTGACTAGAGAATCAAGAGACTGAAGGGAAAGTTGAAATATCTCATGAATGTTATGCAATATAGGCACCTATTCATCAATTCACTGCTACCACACTTAAAACACCCATTATGACAACATAAGTTTCAGACGCAGGCATAGGCTCTATAGGCAACCCTAAAACTGGAAGAAAACCAATATTGGAAAATGGATCTAGCCATCGAATAAGTAAAGGAGGATTTGAGGAAATTAACGTTCCAGCTAAACCAGAATAAAAGTAAGGAAAAATGAGAAGCCATTTGGTGTACTACATGTAGGACAGAAGGACACCACAAGAACGAATGTCCAACATTTGCGCAGTATATGATAGTAGGAATTCCAAATCCGTTACCAACATGAGGAATATGGTGAAAAATATGTAATAAACTAGGCCACGATCTATATAACTACCTAATGATGCAGAAATACCAGATAGTCCCAAAGTGTTCATTTTGCAACTTTTGCAATTTAGTGGGCTACGATGACAAAGATTGTAGAATTATCGATTTGATGCGTGAGAGGACATCATATGCATATAGAGTGCAAGAATAAATGATGACTAGGAAAGCCACACCACAATTTAACCAAGTTCCAGCCCCATACAACACTACGCAGTAGCAGTATAGTATTGCAAAACAACCATATAATATTGCGTAACCAAAGTACAACAAAACACAACCTCAATACAATATTGTGCAGTACAATCGGGTGCCTCAGCATAACACATCGAGAGGAGATAGATTGGTCTATAGATGTGGAGGATGAGTGAGAGGGGGTTTTGGACGAGATAGAGGACCGGTATTATGTCACAATTTTTAACAACCAGGACATTATACAAGGGAATGTCCACTTCCACCAGCAAATTTTATGTATTTTCGTGCATCAAACCATGATTCAGAAAAATGTCTAACACTACTAGTAAATATCCAGGAAAAGTGGAGCCAGAACAACTAGAATGTTCAATGTATTTCAACCGAAGCGAGTGATGAAGGAAGGAACATCAACATAGTTACACACGGAGGAGCTAAAACGGGAAACAACACAGTCTGACAAGAGCCAGTACAACACCAGTGGGTGAAGGATAACATTGAACCAAGGAAGAAGTTCGACGTGCAGAATGAGAAGGAGATATTTAAGCAAGATAGACAAGAATTTTACAAGGATGAAATTTCATCGACTTCAACTGCGCAGCAAATAAAGGAAGCACCAAAGTACGAGATGCCTCCGTTATTGGATCATACCAAAGAAATTAAACCCATGGGAAAAGTAAGTACAATCAAAAATTTTTTGGAATTATGTGTAAAAGTATTGAATGATCCATCATCTGTCAAAATCTTGCAAAACATATTAGAAATATGTAGTACAGAGATGGAAGGAAAACTAGAACAAAAAACAGTCAATCACCTACATACAAGGAGAAGAACAAGTAGGGAGTTTAGACTGAATTCCAACATCAAAGATTTTAACATGGGAGATACCATACTGGATCTAAGATCTGAATTTAATGAATTACCAAAGAAGACATGGCAATGCATGGGATATCCCACATTAGGATATTCACCTAGTCAACTAAAACTAGGAAACTGAAATGACACAACACCATATCCAACATTGCTTGGTTTGGATTGGGCATTTGACAACCAGGCCATGATCAATTTGAAGACACAAAAAGTGGCATTTGAGTTAGGTGAATATAGGGTCATTGCGCCATTAGACCCATCATAAGGTGAAAGGTTTGTAGAACCCACTTGTTTAGACTTAGAGGAAATTAGTCAGTTGTATAGAACAACTGTGCACAGTGAGGATTACGTGAACCCAACTGCAGATGGGATACTCAGTTGGCGGAGAATTAATTCATGCATGATAGACTTAGATACTGGTTTAGATAACTGGCAACAAAGCCTACACAAATTTTCCACGAGAATATGTGCACGAATAGACTGCACAGTAAGATAGGTAAGCACAGAGATAAGGGAACCACCCAGTTTGCACGAATTAAATGATCTAGAAGTATTATTGGCACAGTACGAAGATAAAGTGTTAGAGAATTAGAGACTCTTATCACTTGATATATCACTCAAGGTCACACCTGCAATATGGTGGGGCGCACACAAAGAGACAATCACAAATTGGTACCAATATAAGTGGTTATTGCGCATAAGGTTCAACACAAAATAGAAAAACAATAAGAAGCAGAAGTATTATGGATAGGGGGCACCAGTGGAACACATGGATAATGAAGAATGCTATGGAAAATGGCACCCCCAAAGAAATGGCCTTATCATTTCATACACACTCTAGAGGGCATACCAGTGAATTGGTATACAGACCAGGAACTGCGCAAAGGAACTATGACCTGGACGGTATTGCAAAAAAAATTTGCAACCACTTTTTCATTCGAGCATGAGAACCCCACCATACATGCATATCTTAAACAAATAAGAGGGGTGATATTCATCAATGAACCAGAAGTCAAACTCATAACAAAAGAACAACAGAGGAACAAACAGACATTCAAAGAATTGTTGTCATGTTACCATGTGCAGGAGGAAGCACCAGATGAAGATGATCCACATGATATTCATATTGAATAAGAGGAAGGAAAAAGAGAAGTGGAAGGTCCACCTATAGAATCTAAATTCATTGATGCGTTGATCAAGGTAAAGAAAATCAACATTGGGACAATTGAGAATCCCAAAATGGCTAGCATTGGAAATTACTGGGATGAGCAAACAATAGAAAGCATAACAGAGTTACTATGTGAGTACAGGGACCTGTTTTGCACAACATTTATAGAGATGAAGGGTATATAAGGAGATCTAGGAGAAATGAAGATACAACTAAGAGATGAAGCGAGACCGAGAAGACAACGACCATACATATTGAACCCCATATATAAGAATAAAGTCAAAGCTGAGATCAACAGGATGCTCGAAGCTGGAATCATAGAACTAGTGGAAGAATCAAAATGGATAATCCCAATGGTATTTCAAGAAAAACAAAGGATGGATAAGGATATGCGTCGACTTGAGGAAGTTGAACGATGCATTCCTACAAGACTCGTTCCCTACACCTTTCACGAATGAAGTGTTGGATAACGTAGGAGGACACAAGGTTTACTCATTCACTAATGGATTCTTAGGCTACCACCAGATCAAGATAGCACAAGAAGAGAGATACAAGACCATGTTTTCTATATAATGGGGATCCTACTAGTACACAACCATGTCATTTGGATTGAAGAACACACCAACAATATTTTCCAGAGTAGTCATCGTCACGTCTAAGGAATTCATCCATCAGTTTCTAGAGGTATACTTGGATGATTGGACAGTCTATAGTTTGTTGAAAGACCATGTAGAGTTCTTACAACTGATGTTAGAAATATGTAGGCAGTGCCAGATATCATTAAACATAAAAAAATGTATATTCAAAACACTGTTTTGGATACTATTGGGCCATATAGTATGCAAACAAGGTTTACTCGTAGATCCTGCAAAGATTGCATTAATTGTTAAATTTCCATCACCAAAAATAGTCTGTCAACTAAGAGAGACATTGGGACACAGATGATACTATAGGAAGTTTATCAAAGGATACACATAGATTACTGCACCAATGGAGAAATTGTTAAGAAAAGATACAAAGTTTTAGTGGAACGATGATTGTCAACACGGTTTGGATACGCTGAAAGAAAATATGGTCACCATGCCAATACTAGTATTTCCAGACTGGGAAAAGACATTCCACGTACATGTAGATGCATCAACCATAGAACTTGGAGCTATATTGGTGCAACCAGGAGCAGGAGATTTGGATCACCCTATAGCATTTGCGAGCAGAAAGCTATCAGAATCAAATAGTACTATAACACCATAAAGAGGGAAGGCCTAGCTATGGTCTATGCACTGCAAAAGTTCAAACATTACTTATTGGGAAAATATTTTAAGATGTCCATAGATCACTCAACCCTTAAATACCTAGTCAACAAGCCAGTGTTGGGGGGGAGAATCTGTCGATGGTTACTACTATTTCAAGAATTTTATTTTGAAGTAATAGTCAAGCCAGGAAAATTTAATGCAGGACCTAACCACCTATCAAGGGTCACAAATAGAAAAGAACCTAATAATTTAGAGGACAACTTCCTAGATGCACAGTTATTTTCAGTTCATATCGTTGACGAATACTTTTCAGATATCATTCAGTAGTTGAGAAAAGGTACTGTGATGCAGGGATATAACACCGCATAAAAGAAAAACCTAGTAGTCTGAGTTGCATATTATCAACTAATCGCAGGAAAATTATACAAAATGGATGTAGATAGCATCTTGTGAAGATATGTGTTAGAACACAAAAGGACAAGAGTTTTAGCAGAAGCCAATGAGGGATTAGCAGGAGGACATTACGCAATTAAAGCTACCACACAGAAGGTATTGCACGTAGGACTATGGTGGACGACCATTCACAACAACTCAAAGGAGTACTGCTAGAGATGCGATGTCTGTCAAAGGGTTGGTAAATGCAATAGAATGAACGAGATGCAATTATGACCACATGTAACATTGTAGACATTCAATAAATGGGCAATAGACTTTGTGGGACCAATCAACCCACTAGAAAAAAGAATAGGAGCAAGGTACATTATCACCACGATAGAATACTTGACAAGATGGGTGAAAGCAGCACTAGTGAAGGATTGCAGTGCAGAAACAACAACACACTTTATATTTGAACAAGTAATCACTAGATTTGGGTGCCCAAGAGTTTTGATGAGCGACCAAGGCATGCACTTCATTAACAACACTACCAATGCTATGAATGAAGAATTTGAAGTCCATCATCAGAAGAGAAAACCATATCACCCACTGTAACGAACCCCTCGACCAACCTGAGGCCGAGGTATGCCACTCCAGAGGAACCACTCATGCTCTGATGCCAATTGGTAACATTTCCAGGCATGAGGCCAGACATGCTACTCTAGGGAACACTTTCATTCCCATACTGTGGAACATACAATAGCATACCCAGTAGTCAACTAAGAAATGCCACCTAAATTTACCCTTTAGACTTCTTGCAACTAAATCATATACATACAGCATGCTCACGAAAGCCTTACATCTAACATAAATGAACAATTACTTCTTGTAACATGACTTTTATATTACAAATAACAGTAATTACTGATATGCATCATTTACAGGAAATTACCCATAAGCACACAAACAATCATAGTCACATATATGATAAAATCATAACATGGGCATGTAAATAGAAAAACATCATATCCATATATCATACCATTGATACTTATCTTTAAAAATACTGTCACAAACTACTTACAAAATGTCCACGAACCTCCCAACCATAGATTACATTGTTCATCACTCTCAACAGTGAATCACCACTGAGCTGGGACTGAACTCCACCTAGGGTTAATGGATTCCTATCTAGGCTAAGGCTCATGGACAATAGGAAACACTCTGTCTCAGGTGCTCACTCAACTAACAACCTACAACTTCTCATTCCCCACATGCCTGTCCCACCTAAGGAAGTGTGCCCATTCTCTGCTCAACAGTCCCTCAGCTGCCCCACTTCCCTTCCACGAATTCAACAATAGGCTGAACTGGAAGTCTCAGATTGTTGTAGATTCATTTTAGCACCTACAAAAATCAATCCCCAACAATTCTCTTGCTCAGAGAACTGCTCATGGGCCTGACAACCCACTTCTTCAATCCTGCTCCAAGATAACTAGTTACACCAACCAAAAGGGATCGGAAAACAGGTTTCAAAAATGCCAAATGGTTGTCTCAAGGATAACAGAATGTATGAGTGAAATGGTCATGGAGTCATTGACTAGATAACTGAGTGTGTTTTCTGGGAATCACTGCAAACTCTCTGTCAAAAATGATGGTCAGTCTGCGGGTTTTCCCCCCTTCTGTTCGTAAGGTCCCTCTCCCTAATAATCCCCCCTGAGCTAAGTTTCCCCATGATATGAATGCATGTCCCCAACTTGACACTTGTCATATCAGAAGTTACTTTTGTCGACTTGTCCCCAACTTTAGAACTTAGGATAAAATTATCCATACTTTATGTTTTAGGAAATATTAATATAATATTCCTTTATCTTTTGGCCCTCCCTTTCCCTAAATGGGGAAGTTCAATCCCCCATATCTTTTATCATGGTCGGTCTACGCACAATGATGTATTTTATATTAATCACGAGTCAGGTACAAAGTAGGCACATTGGCCCTTGACATCTAGGCATGCTGGCCTAAGTCCAAGACATAAGCATTCCAGATTATAATACTGGTTCACCATCCTATAATTCATATTATATACACAAAGGTTCATTGACCTTAATATTGCATGCACTTAGTTATTGTGTGTTGTATCCTTTGTCTTTTAAGGTTGCGCACACCTTAATTACTATGCGCGGTATTCAGAAATGTGCACTTTACATCGCTTTACTGCACAGTATATGTGCACACCATACCATGAAAGGTGTATTAGAAAAATGATGTCTAAACATCTCACTAGCTTAAATATGCTTGGATTATATTTACATTTGGGTTCGACCGAGGGATATTACACCCATAGTCAAATGGCACGGTAGAAGCATTTAACAAAATCCTTGAGAATGCACTAACAAAAATTTGTAATGTCAACAAGGATGATTGGGACCTCAAAATGCCAGTAGTATTATGGTCCTACAGGACCACGTGCAATAATTTGATAGGGCACATGCCATTTAAACTAGTATATGTCTAAGAAGTAGTGGTGCCAATAGAATTTCTGGTACCCAGTTTGTGCATAGCAGCAATTACACACACGACAGAACGAGGCGTAGTATAGGAGATACTAAATTAACTGATGACCATGGAGGAAGATTGGATCCTAGCAGGGTTCCACCAAAAATTTTAGAAAGAAAGGGACAAAGCTTGGCATGACACACACATCAAGAAGAAAACTTTCAAGGAAGGAGATTTAGTGTTGATGTACGACAATAAATCCATTCAGCAGCCAAGAAAAATCAGAATACATTGGTTAGGACTGCATGAAGTAAAAAATGTCACAGATGGGGGAGTTGTATAGTTTAAAGACTTAGAGGGCACAAAACTCAAAGGGATGATCAATGAGAGCCCACTAAAACTGTAAAAGGATAGTCAACCACCCACAACTTGAAAGTCATTGCGTAGTAAAAAAAATATTAAAAAAATAGGATATTAAACGATACCAATAGAGGAACAGAGGTATATCATGCCGAAAGGATAAGGAGAATGCACACTTAAGAATGCAAACCCAAAAAATACAAGGCCAACAGCTAGGTCAAATTGAAAACAAGCGGGAAAAGTAAAGAGAAAAAAAGTAGTACTAAATGATGAAGGTATGTAGAATTGAATGTCGGAAAGTAATGATGGGATGCCACATTAATTGCGCCAACTGGAGATGGCAAGGGAGAGTAATGGAAAGTATGAAGGAATCATAGGTTCATTAAATCCATAATAAAGGTAGTGTCTTCGACAATATTCATACGATTCCCATATAAAGCATGGATGCAGGAGCAAACAAATTATTGCGATATTGGAAAAGATAGAGAGTGATAGAGCCTACATATTATAGAGCGAAGTTCACAAAGGTTATGGAGATCATTTAAATCAGATAATGATCAAAATTCACCACCATTGCACCACCCAAGAAAGTAGAACCAAGCCATACTTTCAGACACTCCGGAGTTAGAACCAAGGCACATGTACAATCACAGGAAAGAGAACAACAACCACCATATGTCGTCAATATTGATGAAATCCCATGACAAGATACAACATAGATGAACCCCATACCCGTGGTAGAAGAAACCCAACAACCAACACCTGAGGGCATGAATGTAGATATGCCAGTAGAGGAATAGGAGCAACAGAACCAAGGCACAAGCAACCTAGCGCAACTAGAGAAGCTTTAAGGAACTCTTAGAGATAATTGGATGAATACAAATCAGGAAGTAGTAGTCGAGCCAGACGAATCTCAAATAATCGTATCACACCACCCACAGGAAGGAGTAGTTGAAGATGTCACAGGCTGGCTAGAATAGTATGTTGAAGAATGATCGATGGAAGCTGGAACCTCATGTCAGTCATTACCGAAAAAGTACAAGCAATGGGTACCTAGGTCACCATGCAATAAACCTATCGTAGCCATTGTTTTACCTCATATACCATAAGGGGTATCGGTGAAATCAAACTTTCCAGGTTATGTCAAGAAGCTAAAATAATTGGACCACAATGTAACGGACATGAAGAAGTTCCCAAAGTTCATAAAGAAAGTATACCTATAGACTGTTGGTCTGGATGCATTTAGGGAACCGGTTAATCAACCACTCCAGTGGGTAGTAGGATTAGCAAAAACGTGAATTTTAGGCTAGCTAGAGCTACCACACTTTGGCAAGGGACAATACGCAAGAAATTGTGTCAAACAATTGATGGTGGTCACACATGGTAGGGATATATGGTTGGAAAATATTGTCTCGATAAACGTAGAGATCATTTCACACATTACAGGGCTTCCATTCTGGGGCATGGACCCCGTGCAATTTCTCGATGACAAAACAAAAGAGAAAGCACTCGTGGAAGAGATGAAAAAGAAATACAGCACTAATAGGGGGACGCGAGGAATCATGATCAAAAGGATCAATGATGTCACGACCCAAATGGTTGCAAAAATCATGGCCTGCAAGATGTTAAGAAAATTCTACAAGGAGGAAGTCTCAGCTGGGGTCATCACAATTGTAGCACAATGTGTCGAGGGCACTGCAGTTAGTTTGGCACCCTATATTTTGAATTTATTTCTAGATGACTGCAAGGATGCATAGGATCTAAGAAAAAAATTTCATTACTCATGGTTGCTCATGCTAATAGCCATTATGGGATGGAAGGAACTGAAATATGTATTTTTTTCTACTAGACCCAAACCTAATCATGTAGAGAGATATTTATCGCTTGGCACCGTTTCAGACGCCAGGAAAAGAAAGATGAATGCATCCATATTCAAAGGATATCTACATGATCTACAGGATTCCATTGCCAACCTATAGATAATAACACCATAGGTTGTTGCATACTATCAAGACATTTCCAACTTCAAGGCCACTCGACATGCGATGTGGTTACAGGCACAGAAGGACCCCCAACAAGAAGTGGCTACAATTGCGCTACTACATCATGGAGGGAAACATAGAAATGGTCATCAGGGATTGGGAAGATGAATGGAACATTCTAGTCCTCACCCAAGACATACCTACAAGGACAGCGAAAGAGGAGGTAGGGAAGGAAAAATCAAAGCTTCAAGAAGTCCCAATTTCCAAGAAACCAAGGGCAAGCTAGATGAAAAAAAATCAATGAAGGGACAACTAATATGGGGACCCAGAAGGAGAAGAAGAATAGTAAACAACCGGCCCAACTACAACAGAAACATGCTGAGGCAGTGCAGGGGACTACAACAAGTCCCAATCCGCAAGAACCAGGCCTGACTAAGAGGCCAGCTACTCAAACAGGGGGTGTGCGCAAGAAGATGAAGGCGCAGAGAACACCTCTAGAATACACGATCATGGAGAATGATGTAGAAATGATAGCCCAAATGGTTCAGGATCATACATTCGAGGATTTTGAGAATGTTTTTCACCACAAGGACAAAATTCAATAGGATCTAGCATACATGCAAAAGTTCCTCAAGCAGATCGGGGAAGTATAGGCATCAGGAAGCAACATAGGAACAGGGTCGTCAACATCATAGACAAGAGAAGAACTTGAAGCAAGTGAGCGAGATACAGTCCACACAATATTGCAACTGAGTGAAACATTCCACATTACACCCAACATGTTGCACATGGATGAGATCATGGGGAAACACCCCTAAAGGAATTAGTTCAACTCCAATTGGTATTGTCGCAGATACCATCCAAAGTTGTACACAAATTACATGTTAGCGTTACCCAGGATGTACAGTCTCATGCATGCATAGACACAGCCAAATTACAATAGGAAAAGGATAAACGAGACATGCTAGAATTGATATATGAGTAGGCCAAGCTCGAGACCCAAGAGGTGAAGGAGTGCATGAACGGATTGGAACAAAAAGTTACTGGAACTTATGAGAAGATCCCAAAGACTACGCAGAGGGCTGAACTCACAGCAGAAGAGAATATTGATCAGATTGCACAGGAAATCTCTGTGAGCATCTCACACCTAACACTCCACCAAAAGTAAGGGAGAAAAGGAAGAAAGAGGCAATAGAGTAGCTACAGGAGATAGAGCGGTAGGTCAACGCAGTAGCCGACTTGTTCGATAATGAAACACAACTTTGGAAGAATCTAGAAGAGGATCAACAAGTCCAACAGTGGAAAAAGGAAGAATAAAGGGCAAGCGCAGCTATCCAGGACCTCAAACAGAGGCAGAAAACAATGTCCATCATGGAGTGCGTCAAAGGGGTGTAGGATATGAAAAAACTGAAGGCAAAACTCACCACTGCGCAAACATAGAAAAAGGAGCACTAGGCTCAAATGGAAGTGCATCAAGAGTGAGTAGTCTAAGTCATTGCACAGGCAGAGGAATCCAATACATATGTGGCACAGACCCAGGTAGAGTGTGCAGGGTTTCTCAATCACGCGATTGCAGTCTAGACAGTAGACACACTAAGGGAGAAGACCATGTAGGCTAAAAAACAAGAAGTGGAGCTCAAGGAGAAGTTTGAGGCGATCACCAGGGAGATTGATGAAGCACACAAAGGCTAGGTGGCTTGGGACGAGCCACATGTTAGTGTTGGGGCCCTGTTGGAAGCAGGCCAAAGAGGAAAGAAAGGTGATTTTGGGAAATAAGCCATGCACAAGGGAAGCAACAACTGGAAGGAAGAGTAGCACACACACATGCATGGAATACCTAACGTTGTTAGGGTTAGGGTTTTTGCAACACATTTTAATGGCTGGCGAGCTAGAAAAACATAAGTATATATGCCTAGGTCGCATAGATGGAGACGGATGCGAGGAAGTGGATGCGATGTAATATTTTTTCTATATGACCTAATTTTCTAAGTTGTTGAGCTAGAGAGGATTGAGGAGGGAAGATCTTGAGGGGGAGACCGGTGTGATCTATTCTACCTCATAGTAGATCTCAACCCATTTGAGATGAGTTGTAAAGTGTATGGCACTATAGTTTCAGAACTACTACAATAAAAGAGCTAAGAGCCAGATATTTGTGGACATAGCCCTGGGGGGGTGAACCACAGTAAAACCTATGTTATGTGATTTAATGCATGTGTTTCTTTATTATCTTCAGTAGTTTTTGATGTTCTAAATGAATGATATGTTACATTTCCTACGTAATAGTGAATGACAGTGTATTGCATTAATAAGTTATAACAGAGCTCTCAACATACAGTTCTCAGATCTCCCACTCAATCCTAGGATGAAAACACATGAGTATTGAAGCCACCCATTAAGACTATCTTGGGTGAGACGGTGCAGTGCACCCCATGCGTTGTGTTTCCTTCTGGTTTACTAGGAGGGCCGATAGTTTTAGAGGCTTTGTTGGAACCCCGAACAGACATGAACTCTGGGTCACTCAAGATGAAGATACAAACTCAAAAAGGATATATTAATAACCAACACATGGCATGGAAAGGAAATTCATTTAAAGGAAAGGAAAAGGAAATAAAGGTATGGAAATAAAAGGAAAGGCATGTCATAGAAAGGAATGGAATGGCATGGCAAGGCAAGGAAATGCAAGGCATGGCATGGAATTGCATGGCATGGAAAGGAAAGGCATGGCATGGAAATGCAAGGAAATGAAAAACATGGAATGGAATGGCATGGAAAGGAAAGGAAAAGAAAAGAAAGGTATGGAAAGGCAAGGAAAGTCATGTCATGGAAAGGCAAGGCAATGCAAGTCATGGCATGGCATGACATGGAATGGCAAGGCATGACATGGCATGGCATGGCATGGAAAGGCAATGCATGGAACAACTTGGAAAGAAAAGGCATGGAATGGAAAGGTAAGTGATGGCATGACATGGCATGGAAGGTTAAAAAACCTTCATTTAATGGAAAGGAAATTTCTAATATAAAGTTAAATCATATGTCCCTAGATTTTTTCTTTTAATTTCATAAGATGAGAATTGTTCCTTTTTTGTGGTTCTTATTTCATTGCAATCCACATTTTTATTTGAATTTTTCCTTGCATAATGTTATGGAAATATATGTATTTATTTTTGTATAGGTTTAAATGTGAAGCTACATGGAAAGACATGAAAGGAGGGATTAGTTTATTTTAAATCATAGTTGTGTTCTAGGTATTTGTAAATGTAAAAACCTATATTTTGGCCTTAGAATGTTAGAACTTTGACTTTTACTTATCTTATTGATTCACTGCTTAGTATTTGTTGGGTCTAGTTAGAATCATATAGACATTTGTTTAAACATGAAAATTGAAATGTGGAACTTGGGTATGTGGATACTAGTTCAAAATTATATTGTGAATGTATAATAGATGCAAGGCATGGTGTAAATAAAAACACATTTCTTAATTGAACATTAATATAGATAAGGATTCTCACATGAAATTTGCAATGTATATGTATGGATATGAGATATAGGATATCCAAATAGCTATAGTGTTGAGGTGACCAAGGCATGGAATGTCATGGAAAGGAAAGGCATGGCATGGAAAACCAAGGCAAGACAAGGCATGGCATGGCAAGGCAAGGCATGGAATGTCAAGGCAAGGGAAAACATGGAAAGGCATGGCATGCCATTGAAAGCCAAGGAAATGCAAGGCATGGCATGGCATGGAATGACATAACATGGAATGGCATGGCATGGCATGGCATGGAAAGGCATTGAAATGAAAGGTAAGGAAAGATAAGGCATGATAAGGCAAGGAAATACAAGGAATGACATGGCATATAAAATCATAGGAATGCATGGCATGGAAAGTGAAGGAATACCATGGAATTACATGGAATGAAAAAGCATAGAATGGCATGGCATGGAAAGTGAAGGAAAGGAAATTCACGGCATGACAAGGCAAGGAATGGAATGTCATGGAAATTCAAGGAAAGCCATGGTATGAAATGGAAAGGAAAGGAAAGGCAATGTAAGGAAAGATGAGTCAAGGAAAGAAAAGGTAATGGAATGAAAGGAAAGGAAAAGGCAAGGATAGGATAGGAATTGATCACATACTTTGGTGTGGAAACCCCATCCACTTGGCATATTGCACATTCATCCATGGAGTTGGATAACCTCGAATTCACACAAGTGGAGTGGTTGCATACATTTACATTCTTGGAGGGAACATTCCATGTGGACACTTAGCATTTGAATTTGCTTGATGCCTATTTTTGGTGGTGTGTCTCCTTCAAGAGCATTATTTGGTGCATACTACTACTATTTTTTGATAAGGGTGAATTGTTTTGAAGAAGCTAATTTCCACATGTTGTAACATGGTCAACCATGGATTGAGGAGAGATATAACTAATTCATAATTATAATATTTATTTGACTTGTCATGGAGTTAGTTAAAAAATAATAATATTTTATTGTATAAGAGAAGAGACTCACTATATAAACAAGAGTTTTCTCTCTCCATTGTAAAGGGTGGAGAATTTGGGAATTTAGGAGCTCTCCTCTTGGGATACATTGTAAAACACTTTGGAAATCGTAATAGAGAATTTGAGTTATATTTTCATTTGATGTGAGGCATTATTGTGCACTCATATTTTATGTGTTGATTTTGTATTAAGAAAACCTTGTAACATGTTGTGATTGTCATTATAATGAACCATGCTTCATTTTGGATAGAGTAATGTGAGGTTTCAAATCTCTTATTTCTATTGTGATTATGTTAGCCTAAATTATTGTTATTATTGGTTCCTAGAATCTTAACTAGGATGGGTCTTCAGTCTTTTGTCAAATTTAGGTAACGAGAACCATTAATTGTGTATTGATTTAGCACTTACAAATATTTTACATCATAAGAAATTTGTAAATGCATAATGCAAGTATTCATAATAACTTTAGAAAAAATGAACTATTCTTACTTACATGGACTTCATTAACACTTAAAAAGTTATTAGTCAAATTAAATAAATTCATACATTCATACACTTTGAAATTCATACATTCATCAACATAAAATGAAAAAACAATGAGATTCATAAACAATGTGCCATGAAATGTATATATATATATATATATATATATATATATATATATATATATATATATATATATATATAT
>JZKD02S2392039.1:89064-99096 GCA_000966675.3 Picea glauca | reverse complement strand
AAAAAAACAAAAAAAAAAACAGCCATATGGTGGCCTAAATACAAAATGACAATCATTGGTCACTCATTGACCACTGCCACCCTCACAAGCATCCTGGAAATCGATATTTCTTCTCTTACTCGTAGAAGCACCTTGAGTGGTTTTGGGCCTAGGCATGGTTCATGGCTTTACAGACTGCATAAATAAAAAACATTGTTATATGTTTTTTTCTACAATGAATTAAAATACTTACAAAATGATACTTTTTAATTCAACATAAGAAAAATCACCACATATGGTACTAACAATTGTGAGGGTGTTACCCTCCTATGTGACCCTAATCTCTTAACGATTCCACCATATTCAGTTACAAGGATCAAAATATGAAATTTAAAAATATGCATAAAATCAATTCCATTCATGATACATAAAAATTTATCATTAACACATTATATCACCATGAATATCTCGGGACTCAATGGAGATTCTCTAACTGGTGGAGCACTTAATTGTACAAACAACACTGAGGAAACTTATACTGTGGAAGCCAAAGTGGATTACGTAGATGGAAATAGTGGGTGGGTGGGTGGCATATAGGTGTATCCATTGTGGATGGATGTGATGGAAGAGGTGGTGTGGATGGGTGGATTGTGGGTGCATCCACTGAGGATGCATGGAATATGAAAGATGTTGGGGGTGGGAGGTGATGGATCCCCATAGACTATAGAAGTGGTGGAAGAACCCTTGGCCTAGAGTAAGGTAACCCAAAAGCTGTGGGAAGGTTCCCAGGGAGTGGGCTAGTACTAAAATAAACAAAATTATCATAAATATGCATACATATTAACAGTATTGAACTATTAGTACAAAATAGTAAAATTCAACAACATAAACACAACAAATTCCAGATTTAAATTATATTTAACTCTACACATGATACATGTGATGCAAGTGACTTGTCCATCTCAGGTGGACATTGCTCAGCATCACTTGGTCCCACGACCTATAGAAACACAAGAACATTAAAAATTTGAGCATACCATAAAACAAAGAAATCCTTATGGTGAATTTATCAAATGTGACACATACTTGTGTATGGGGTAGACCAATTGAGTAGGCTCCCTCTACTATTGCATAAGTGGTGGAGATATACATTGATGCATCCATGGGCGTAGAGGGTATGCTACATGGGCGTAGAAAATAAAAAACAACATACAAAAAAATATTGATATAAATAAACAAAATATTATATGAATATATAATGATGAAGAAGATAGACATGGTTAAAATACTAACCTCCTCCATGAAGATATGTTATCCACTAGCCTCAATAGGACCATATAAAGTATTCCCACAACTCGAGCATATGTGAGGTTCACATGGACAAATATTATGTCCATGTACCCTATCCTCACTAAACTTTTTTGTAGGGGATGAAGCTCCAAACCCTCTATCAATGTCACCAATAGACACCTCATGCCAAGATAGTGCAACAAAGCTACCATACTGCACTAGGATTTGATTCAATGATGATATAGCTACATGTACTTGTTGCAATCTCTCTGTAACGGGAGGATTTTGGGAAGGGGGTCAGTCCTTCGTCTGGGGGGGCAATGACCTAACATGGGATCATGCCTAGCATGCTCTCGATCCTATGTGGACCCTGGACCCACCCCCTAGAAGTCACCAATGTCAAATTAGGTTACATGGTGACCCATAATAAATTATTCCCATAATTGTCTACAAAATTCTAAAGGAACTTCCCTATTATTGCAGAGAGGTTTATCAAATACCATGTACCACCTATCCATCCAGTTTTGACTAATTTTGGGGTGGATGCATCAATCAATTCAAATACATTTGTTATTGACAGGTGGTTCTTGTCTAGTTTGAGGATCATTAAAAAGAGACATCAGTTTTTGTTTTGAGATACCCAAGTCTCTAACTTGGTTTTTGTCAAGTCTAGTGCAATAAAACTCAAACATTCTAGCACTGTATTGAGAAATATAAGTTAATTTCCATTGGGAACTTGCAGTGGACCTCAAAATGATGTCCAATGAAGTGGCCAATGACTCTCTACTGGGTTCTCTCATGCCCTTTAATTCATTTACCAATTTTCTCAATGAGGCCAACCCCTCATCAATTTCAGTGTCTATGTTGGGTGGTTGTGGTGGGTTGGGGTTTTTCTCACCTTGGTCTTCTTGTTGGTGGTTTACATTGTCTTTGGGTTCCATTTTATAATATATGTTGCAATTTAATAAGGAAATTTAATAAGTGGACTTATGAAAAAGAAATTACAAACAACAATTGCAAATTATCCCAACAAAATCATTAACATACTTTTGTGTAAAATAAAGAAAAACTATGTGTTATCTTTATAATGAACTTGAGAAAAACTTATACAATATTAATGAATTGTTGAGAGATTTACATTCAAGTATTAATTATGTTTAGTGAACCTTGCAAATAAGTTTTCAATGCCATTGGAATTTACATCCATAACTCATGACTAATTGTTTTGTATTTTTGCAAAGCCAAGAGAGGAAATGAGAAAAAATCAACCATATTGTTCTTGTGATGGACACAATGGAAATATCCTGGGATTTTTTCCTCCTCTGTTTGTCCTCTTTTCTTTCTCCAATTGGGAAAATCGTGAGGCACGGTGTGCAAATGAGAACAAAACGCACTTGTGATCCCTCAAAAAATGAGCACAACAGGAACGTGTGTGCGTTCCTTCTGATGAACCTACGTGACAAGCCGAGTGAAGGTTTGTTTCTTACCAAACCTATAGGATTACAAACACATGGATGTTCTTGAGAACACACATGCATTATTGTGAGTGTGCATTCCTGCTGACCCGCTTGCCACTTTTTCGCTCACCAACTTTGTGCACACACCCATAAGTTTAGAAAGATTATTAAAAGGATTAATCAATTTAAGTTTATAGTGTTTAGAGTAAAATATGATTTATTAATATTTATAGGTGTTAAATATTCTATATTCTTAAAAATAAATATATTTGTAGGGACCATAAATAAACAAGCCTAATAAAATCCATACAACTACACGTAACATTTCTAACATAGAATTTCAATTTCAAACATAGAATTTCTTTGAGTGCGTAAATAATTCATTGACCTTCAAATAAGCATATAATATTTCAGCAGAATTTAACATTTATCTACAGCATGGAAATAACTCAGCAATTCATAAATAAAATACTTGCTTCTGATGCTAATTCCCACCGATATGGTTGTCCTTTCCCTGCTGCCTTGCCTAGCCTGATGCAATGACCAACTCTGCCCAAAATGACTAACCTCCCAGCCAACTAGGAGTAGCATGTCCAGCTCCCTAGCTCCAGGAAACCGAAAGGAATCCTGGCCCCCGTGCCCAAAACCCCCAGCAACCCGGTGCCCCTTGCAATGATTCACCCAAAAAAAAAACTACTCAAACCAACCAATATCCCACAAAAACAAATGCCATAGAAAATCCTCCTACCCTCCCTATGCTCCCTCAAAATGCTTCCTCTCCAAAAGTAATCCCCATTTCCCTTAGGAATCTTCTATCATACCCCCCTTCATCGACTCTCCTTCCCCTCATTAATTTCCTTATCTCCTCCTTTATTACCTTATCCTCTTCTTTAATATCTTATCCCCTCCATTTAATGTTTCTTTCCCCCCCTTCATACGTAAGTATTTAATTAAATAAACTAAAATTACTAAGCCCCTTTAATTCATTACTCAAATATTTAATGAGTCTATTAATTAATTAATTAATCATCAACAGGTATGAACAATTAATTAATAATTAATTAATTAATTAATATTAGTAAGAAATAATTATTGTTTAACTCAACATATTAGGACAGTCAGATTATCAAATTAATTAAAATTAATAATCCCTATACATCTATTTAAGCAGGGTTGTTACATACACCCACCCTTCAGGAAACTTCATCTCGAAGTTAAGGTATCTCATGGTACAAAGGAAAAGAAGCATGGTTCACACATTCATAACAATTAATCGACACTATTAGTAAGTAAGTCAAGAAAACTCATACATACTAGTGTATATGTACAAGAAATGCATGCATAGCTAGTACATACAAGTCTCGTGCATGTACTAATAATCAATAACTATCACCCTTTAGTAATTTATGTATGCATCCAATCCAATCAACAAGGCTAGTCTTTTATAAAAGACAATAAACCAATCAAATGTTTGTGAAATCCTTTAATTATAATTATCCTAGTTCAACAATTTTATTTAGACAACTGTGGTTTAGTTACGTAATTATGAATATTCATATATACACACTCTCTTTTAGAAGGGAAAATATTAAATTCCACCATCAGACAAATCTCCCTACTTTCTCAACTATTTCTACTCATCCTTCCTCCCTAACTTACTTCCATCTCCCCCCCGGATGGGGTGACACGCGTCGAAGTCAGCGAGGGGAGGTGGCAAGGGGAGGTGACGAGGGGAGGAGGGGGGCCTTTAATACCGACCCTCCCCACACACTCCGCCATTGAATTTTGAGCGTCAGCTCAGACCACCTCCGTAACATGATGTGATCCAGCACGAGTGCTCTTGGTCCGGCCAGCCAGAGCATTAAGCTCATGGATTTAATGGCGTTCATTGGGACTTATCCGCTCATCAACCTACTCCGGTGTTTCA
This sequence comes from Picea glauca, assembly GCA_000966675.3. Classification (NCBI taxonomy): domain Eukaryota; kingdom Viridiplantae; phylum Streptophyta; class Pinopsida; order Pinales; family Pinaceae; genus Picea; species Picea glauca. The sequence goes on along the minus strand of JZKD02S2392039.1, from coordinate 94,443 downwards.
TTGTGACCAAGCAGTTTATGTGCAGCGAGGCTGCCATCCATCTCTTGGCGAATTGGTTTCAACCTCAGTCTCAGGCATGCCACGATTGAGGGGACGACCACGCAGGGGGGCGGGCTGGTATGCAGCTGCCTCTCGACGGAAACGCCACCGCGAATTTCAAACCATAGTAACTCTTGCCAGATAGCGATGAAGGCGAGCAATCTTAGCAGCAGCTTCACCTCCAGGAACAATTGTGGAAGAAGATTCGAGCACTCAGCTCCCACCGGATTTCTCGGAAGAAAAAATGGTCACCTTCCCTGATGATTGGGACCCCCACACCCGCTCTTTTCGCTCTGGATTTACTCCTCGTGGCAGGACCTCCTCCGAAACTTTTGCAAAAGCTCCCCCGGAACCAGGCACTGAAACTTGCATCATCGAGGAGGAGCAGAGGACGGACGCCGGTGCAGCCAAGGACACGGATGAAGCTAAGGATCCAGGTTGTCTGGGACGTGAAGACACGCAAGCGAGGTCGTCCTCACCACCTCTTCTACTCCCGGATCACCTGCAGCTCATATTTGAAGTGAGAAGTTTGGTTGAAGATCAAATCTTCCGAGTAGTTTGTGCAAGCCAAAGACTGGACATGCTCTATGCAGCATATTCCACTGACATGCCCAAGCGCCTATGTCCTACCTGTGCACAGCCATTTGCAATACCAGTTCGTGCAACAGACGCGGAGGATGGCAAGGCGAGTACTGGTTAACAGGTCTTCGAGTTTACATGCTTTTCTTTATGTTTGCTATATTTTCTCAGGACAACAGTCCTCTAGGTGTTAGTCTGGTTAGCCTTAATATCTATACTTTCAAACTGCTATTAGTTCTGAACATACCCCCTGGTTTCCTACGGGCAGGGTGGCTCTATGATTTCCTTAATTTTTGGACAGGTTATAGTAAGATAGTCGGGTGTCCTGGTTTCCTACACATGCAGGACACCTGGCGCCTATGTGACATGTATCCACCTTTTTGGCTAAAGCATTAATATGAAAGGTTCCACTTTTATTTAAAAAAAAAAAAACTTACTTCCATCTCCATTCCTATCCTTCCTCTGCTGGACATTCTTGGAGCGTCAACTATATTGACCTAAATCCAAATAGAACGCGTAAGCAGAAGTGTCACTACCTTGACCAAGCTTCCCCAGCAGGCAATTGACAGTCATCATCACATGTCTTGGGGAGCGTGAGATAACACCATCCTCCCATGACTTCAGGTTTTGGAGGATACATGGTGGGAAATGCCTCCACCCCTCCTAATCATAACTAGGGTCCACACCCTACAATGGAATATATAGTGGCACCATGTTGCTAGGAGTTTTGTCATCATTTATTCAGTTTTGGGCAGTCTCATCACCTAAAATGTTGCACTGGTCCACATATCATAGCAATGCATCCAAACTAATATAATTTCACATACAAAGATTCATACCATAATGTTTCTCTGCTAGTGGTCATAACATTCACTTTCATCATTATCATCCCTTGGCTATTTCATAGCCCATGACCTACAGATTAGTCTGTAACACAAACTCATACATTTCTATGTATTATCATCATATAATTGCATACAATCATTATTTCAATTCGGTATCCATGTACCAACAACTTAACATCAAAGTTTTCAAGTTAGAAATAGATCTCATAATATCCCATAATTCAATTTTGACAATTTATCATTTATCAAATAGATTGCATCATATCCAACACCATTCTACTAGTATTTAAACCTTCATAGGATTCACATTCACACAATATGTCACATCATATCCATCATCATTAATAACACTTAAATATTCATAAATTTACATTCACATAGTAGATCGCATTATATCCATCATCATCAATGTCATTTAAACATTCATAAAATTTACATTCTCGCAATATATCTCATCATAACCATCATTATTCAAATACATATAACATTCATAAAGGTTCATACATCTTAAAAGTTTAAGTGTATCATTCAATAGTTTCTCTGAAAAATAGAAAATAAAAGTATGTAGGCCTCAGGTAATCCTGGCTATCTAAGTCAAAAGGTGGTGTTACATATTCTCGAGGTGGTCAAAAAGGTGAGGGATAGTCTCGTCGTAGTGTCTCGGCGTCTTCCCAAGTAGCAGATCCTAGACTATACTTGTCCCATTGGACCTTAACTTGGTCTACCAGATGGTTCCTGAGCTGTCGAACTCTACGGTCTAATATGCGTAATGGTTCTATCGTGAGAGTTCCCATGTTCCAATATAGTTTATGTGATTCATCAACAACATAATGACGTAAAACAGATACATGAAATACATGATGAGTTTTATGCAAGTGGGGTGGCATTACGAGACGATAGGCAATGGGTCCAATTTTCTCTTGGATTCTGAACGGTCCTATAAATCGAGGTGACAACTTTTTCCCCTTCCTGAACTGTATGGTACTTTTATTAGGGCTGATACGAATGAAAACCTGGTCTCCCACTTCATAACTTCGGTCAGTCCTATGTGCATCCACATAAATTTTATGCCTATCCTGTGCTTCCTTTGGTCTCTGCCTAATTTGAATCACCTGTTCCTCCATCTCTTGAATCAATTCTGGCCCAACTGTTACTCGGTCTTCAAGACTATCCCAACTCAATGGCATTCTGCATGGCCTTCCATACAGGGCTTCGTAGGGTGGCGTCTCGATGGAGCTATGAAAACTTTTATTGTAGGCAAACTCTACTAGAGGTAGGTACTTCTCCCACTAGGTTTGATTATCCATGACATGCATCCTAAACATATCTTCCATGACTTGATTTACCCTTTTGATTTTCCCATCTGTTTCAGGATGATAAGTTGTGCTTAAGTTCAACTGAGTCCCCAATGCTGACTGCAAACTTGTCCAAAACCTAGAAGTGAATCTGGAGTCCCTCTCGAAAATGATCTTCTTAGGTATCCCATGCAAATGGATAACCCCACTTACAAACACACGCGCCACATCAGTGACATCGTAAGTGTCTCTAACTGGAATAAAATGAGCACTCTTGGTTAACTTATCAACTATCACAAGAATGGCATTGTGTCTATGAGATGTGAGCGGAAACCCTACAACAAAATCCATAGAGATGACTTCTCACTTGGACATAGGAACATCATGTGGTTGTAGGAGGCCTATCAGGTGATGATGATCGGCTTCCACTTGTTGACACTCTAGGAATTTGGCGACGACAATAAAGTGCTCTATGGGCTTCCTTTAGTATGGCCTGGCGATTATTAACCGCTGTGTAAATTTGGTGGTTGCTACTTGCTCTTCCCATCGGGGCCTTTGCTTCTCTATGCAGGAATCCTGATTGTAACTCTGGGCAGTCACGCTAGTAATGGGGTCCTCCACACCCCCAATAGGTAACACGAGATTAAACCTGCACATTGTTATGTGACTGTCTCTAGAACGAGTTCCTTCCCCTAGAACCCTTGCCCCTACTAGTTTTTCCCTAAGATGGTTGTGGACCTGTCTGTGTCATTGGTGAAGAATGAGATGCTACACTTGCTCCCATTGAAATCCCTATGGTTACTTTCCTTGGTGTGAATTTGTTACCATATGGAGGTGGCCTTGAGCCCCTCCCCTGGGAAATTTCTTAGGGGCCTTCCCCATGAATGCAGGACGATGCGAAAAGGTCGGTCTTGTACCTCCGGTTAAGTTCATGTGTTCTTCCGCATAATGTGCATTTTCCACAGCTTCCGCTACCGAAGATAGTTTCCACATCCCCACCATAGCTCTTATCTTAGGGTTCAATCCATAGACGAAGCGCTCTGCCTGTCATTGGTCATTATCCATATACGAAACATATTTGACCAATTTCATAAATCTGATATCATATTCTTCTACAGTTTTGTTTCCCTGTATTAAGGCATGAAACACCCCTACCTGTTGTTCCTCATAATAAGCTGGCAGATATTTCCTTTGGAACCTCTCCTCGAAAAGTTCCCAAGACACTGTGTCTGGGGTAATATGCAATTGTCTTTCCAGTTTGCCCCACCATTTCAAGGCACTTTCTCTTAACTAAAAAATTGCTATCTTCGCCTTTGAGTTGGACACATAATCCCTTAAGGAAAAACACCTTGTCATGCCTTCCAACCATGCTTCCACACGTTCACTGGTACGACCCCCGACAAACTCCGGAAGTTTGATCGTTTTCAATTCTCGAGTGATGTATTTGGGCGGAGGTCCTCCCCCTGAATCCCTCGACACTTCTGGATTACCCGTTCTAGATGGTGGGGGTTCCACCTCGGTCCCTACTAGTTGTCACCCTTTTAAAGTCTCATTTATGGCATCCAACGAGCGCAATATGAGAGCTAGTTCGGGCGATGGTGGTGTTGGCGGTGCCTGCGACGATGCTCCCTTGCCTCAATTCCCTTGAGTCCTAACCATCTTGTATGATTTAACCTGCATCAACCAAAGTTGTCAGGGTGAGTTCAAGGATGTTTCAAATTTGCGCTACTTAAACTAGAAATAGGGTTAGGTGTAAGTTTTTCTTTACTTGTCTATAAACAGATGTTACTATATTTAGGGGATTAGCTAGGTTAGGGCTAAAGGGTCCAAGCTTGATTTCTTCTCCTAATAAAAATATTGACTCCCTTGCCCGGTAGCTATGCTATCCTTGCACCATACTCGCCAATTCCTCTAGCTTACTTTCCTAGTGTGTATGCCACCTCCTTCCCGCTTGTCCTAGTCTAATTCCTTTAAAATTTTCACTTACAACTAAATATCCTTTGATGCTTGACTCATGGGATCTCCTTGGCGCGTTGTACATATGCATTGAATTGTGTGTCTCGGTGGATGTAGGTGCGAGTTTTGAGGATTGTAGAGTGGGCTTCATGCATTGGAGCTTAGCGCTTGGCTTTGACTGGTGGAATGGAATGGAAGGGCTCGGTGATTGGCTCGATGAGTTGTGTGTAAGGTCTCATGAGCTTGACGCTTGGATAATCGGAGATTATTCTTCAGGATAGTACTTTTCTACTATTGATAATTAAACTATTTATATGTGAATTTATTTTGTAAAAGTGATATGTTTGGTGCATTGGTGTTTGGTCATTTCTTAAGGCTTAGGCGGTGGGTGGTCGTGGGTTCAAAATCCGTCTGCTCCAACAAAATTTTATTCTAACCCAAATTTAATCTAATCCCTAACATCATTAATTAACATTAATGTAGATTAACTTTACACTAAATAAAACAATTAATTTAAAATTATTATTACACTAAATTAACCTAAATTAACTTTAAATTAATTTAAACTAAATTGACCTAATTATTTTTTTTACACTAAAATAAAAAAAAATTAAACGAACACACACACACACACACACATATATATATATATATATATATATAAA
>JZKD02S2392039.1:58741-89025 GCA_000966675.3 Picea glauca | reverse complement strand
TGGATTCCACGTGCCCGCCTTACTTTCTCCAACGCCCCCTATCTAAACCCTAACCTTTTTCGCCATAACCCTAATTCCTCTTTTCCTCATTGTTTCTTCTTGCTAGGTCTCTGGTTACCCAGTCAGCCGCCATGGCCTCCTCTCATGGCTTCTCCTCCTCGTGGTCAAGCAAGAATACTTAGGTTTTTTTTTTTCATAGATCAGAATATCCATGGACGAAACCTATAGACCTCATTTACCAAGTTCAAAACAGTTAACCATAGAGTGGTGTTGTAATATTTTTTTTTTGAATGATCCTAAATAGACTTGAATTCTCTAAAGTAATGGGTCAAATTCCTAAATCTTCTGCTAAGGGAATGAATCTTCCATTTCTTGTCACGAAAATTTGCGGCAGGACGACTTCATATAATTTCTGAACTTTTCTTGATGGGGTACTAAAATTATTAAGCTGGTAGATTTGACCAATTGATCAGTTGAGCATATGATGAGTTTAACTCTCTTCTGGATATTTATATGATGATTATGATCAATAAATTTTCACTTGCGCTCTGATGTTGTGCATCACCTCTTTTCTGTCGGTTTATATATGTTTTGGTTTTTCATTTTTTTTTTGTTTATTACTAAATTTTTTATTTTTATTTTCTGTGTTTGCAGCACACACTCCTCGGTCGTGGCTGGGCGCTGGTGTGGTCATGGCATGGCGTTGGTCGTGGCTTTGTGCTTGTGCTAGGCTGTGTTCAACCTGGGCTTTGTGTTGTGTAGTGCATGGGACTTAGTCCCCTCCTCCTTGTGGTTTGATTTGTCGCTTGTGCACTGGGATTTGTATGTGTAACGAATTGTGGACTTTGGTAGATGCAATGAAACATGAGACTTGGCCCTCGAGCCCATATTTTTTTTTTTTTACTGAAGATGTGTGGAATGAGTAAAGATTGGCACTGGCACTTAGCATGTTCAGATTGTGTTGGTTTATGTGTTGTTTATAACCTGTGGTTATATGTGCAGGTGCTAGCTCGGTGACTAGGATCTCAGATTTTGGCGTTAGAGCCCAAATTTTTTTTTTTACTGAAGAGCAATGACGGGTTAGGGTATCAGGTGGTGGTTTTTCTGGGACTTCGATAGGGAAAAACTCTGTCACTACCTTCTGATGCTCGGAGGGGTCCGATGAATCACAGAATGTTACATTCGTCCAGCGAGATCGGGTTAGGGTTTTAAAGGCACGAAAAACAAGATACAACCATTGTGATAGCCAAGGTGGCTCTAAACACACGTGCTCTCATGGGTTTGTCCTCCATGTGAATTGGCTTAGATCTTGTGTGCTCTACAACCACTACGATAGCCAAGTCAAACAAGTTGATGTGCATGCGTTGGCGCTGGTTCTGTCAGATGCATAGCCACAACAGGAAGCCAAAGTTAAAAACAATGTTGACTCATGCATTTCATTAGGGTTAGGATGAGGAAGATAAAGAAGAGCCAAACTAAACCCGACTCAGATTTGACTGCACCCAACAAAGGATTCGATCCCATAAAACCTAAAACAGCTTCAGTGAATGAATATGAACAATGGCATATTTTCAACAACTAAAAAACAATATTAAATTAGTATCGACTGATAGAGGAGAGGAGAGGATTCTATCACTATGCAACACACATCATCATCATCATGAGGCGACTGCTAGGAAACTAGTGTCAAAGTTAAATGGTGTGTTGTCATTCTTTTTATTTTATTTACTAGTCTGAAAGTTAAGTGGTGATTTGTCATTCTTTTTATTTTATTTAAAAAAAAGAGGAAATAACTACAAGTATTGACATTCGAATTGTCATTCATTTCTGAACAAAAACTCAATCCAAATATTGCCATCAAAATCTAATCAATTAGAATTTGCTCACGTCTTCAAATATATCCAAATCGTTACAATTCAAACCATTATTTGCCAAATTCTCACGATATGAACAACCCATATACAACACTGACCATACTTTCACCCCTCGGTCTGCCTATCCCATATCTTCTTTGATATAACTATGAATAAATAGAAATACTTGATTAAAAGTAGAAGTAGAAGCACTTCTGTAATATGATTCTATTTTTTTTTTTAAGATTTCTATTTTAGAAGAAAAGCTATTTCTAAAAAAAATACAATCAGGTCCATGTGCAGGTCCAGCTTCTGGACCGTTTGCTAGATGCAAAGCATGAACTTAAGCATCCGAACAAGAAATGATGGAAATCATGATGTAAAGGTATGAGAAGAAGGTTATGCATCCACAAAATCGTAGTCATCTAATATCTCTATCTCTACAGTTTCTATATCCATGTTAAAATGTTCAGTATGTATATTATTTATATCTGAGTTAAAAAACAATCTTCCCTAAGTGTATTATTATTTATATTTATATTTGTGTTAAAAAAATTTGTGTTGGCTTGCAGGTTAGGTGGAGCTGGAGTTGGAGTTGGAGCATGGCCCTCAGGCCCATAAATTTTAGAGAGTTTCAGGGTGTTTACATTTCTGGTTGGGGTTTGTTTAAATTTCTAGGTCGGTAGGTAGGCCCTTGGCTCTAGATTTTTAACCAGGGCTCTGATACCATGTGTAGGGACAATAAATAAACAAGCCTAGTAAAATCCATACAACTAAGCGTAACATTTCTAACATAGAATTTCAATTTCAAGCATAGAATTTCTTTGAGTGCGTAAATAATTCATTGAGCTTCAAATAAGCATATAATATTTCACAAAAATTTAACATTTATCTACAGCATGAAAATAACTCAGCAATTCATAAATAAAATACCTACTTCTGATGCTAATTCTCGCCGAGATGGTTGTCCTTTCCCTGTTGCCTTGCCTAGCCTGATGCACTAACCAACTCTGCCCAAACCGACTAACCTCCCATCCAGCTAGGAGCAGCCTATCCGGCTCCCTAGCTCTAGGAAACCGAAAGGAATTCTGGCCCCCGTGCCCAAAACCCCCAGCAACCCGGTGCCCCCTGCAATGATTCACCCAAAAACAAAACTGCTCAAACCAGCCAATATCCCACAAGAAAAAAATGCCACAGAAAATCCTCCTACCCTCCCTATGCTCCCTCAAAATGCTTCCTCTCCAAAAATAATTCCCATTTCCCTTAGGACTCTTCCGTCATATCCCCCTTCACCGACTTTCCTTCCCCTCATTAATTTCCTTATCTCCTCTTTTATTACCTTATCCCCTTCTTTAATATCTTATACCCTCCATTTAATGTTTCTTTCCCCCGCTTCATATGTAAGTCTTTAATTAAATAAACTAAAATTATTAAGCCCCTTTAATTCATTACTCAAATATTTAATGAGTCTATTAATTAATTAATTAATCATCAACAGGTATGAACAATTAATTAATTAATATTATTAAGAAATAATTATTGTTTAACTCAACATATTAGGACAGTCAGATTATCAAATTAATTAAAATTAATAATCCCTATACATCTATTTAAGCAGGGTTGTTACAATATTAAATTATATTAATAAAATATGGATAAATGTGTGTTTTATTAGGTGAATTAATAAATTTAATGTTTTTCTATCAAATTAAAATAAATCAAATATTCTTAACATAAATGTCTCTTCAAATTACTTAATATAATAATATATTTATCAAAATTAGATTAAATTGTTATAAAAAATTAATAATGTTTGGCTCATCATTCTTTTAATTTTTATGGATAAAGGGTAAATATAGATATGATTCAAGCGGAAATTATAAATTAAGGGTTATTAGTAAATTAGGTTATAAAACTCTTTGTCAATTGAGTATAATGTAGGTAGTTGAGAGAAGTGTGAACAAGTGTCCAATAAATTTCGAAAAAATACACCTAAAAATAAATAAATGTGGGAAAATTTCTAAATTTTTAATTAAAAATTAAAAGTAATTTACAAACTAGGATGTAAACTTTTAACTATATCAAAATAAAAAATTAAAAAATATAATAATTTTAACTTTCTAAATATTCATCTAGTATTTTTTTGTTATTATTTCATTTTTATGTGTCCTTAATAATAGGTGGAGTGTCCACTAAAAATGTTTCAAATTTTTAGACACAATTTATCTTAAAATAACTCAAATGACACGAAGAATGCATAAACAAGTGCCACTATAGTGGTGAGGTCTCTGTCGATATGCCATTTGCATTATGTTGCAAGAGAAATGTTATATTGATTTGCTTGAAACTAAACATGAGCAAAGGCCTAGGAGGAAAAAATAGTAAACATAAGATATATTCTATGAAAACATGGGTATACATTGCACACTGTCATACAATGTAAATGTTTCATGAAGTTAAAAATTGAATGGTGTGTGGAGACTTGGTATGTTGGGATCTCAGAATCTTCGGGTATCGGTGTCTATGTGTACAAGATTGTGTTTGGAAGGTAGGTCTCTAGCAGGCCAATATCCAGGATCGGGAAATGTTCTCGGGCATGGTTCCAATCAACGAAGGTGTCATTACACGATTAGCCTACCTAATGTTGCATGGGACAGGTTGTGACAATTCCACAGGTCAGGGTGGAATTGATGTTATTGGATCAAATGTTGTTGTTTGAAGGTATAATAAGGATGGTAGTGTGGTTTCACATGTGGCTCCATCTACGATTAGCGTAATCGGTGTGGCTTGAACACGTATACCATATGATGATATCTGACGACAATTCTGAATCATGACGTATTCAAAGTTTATTTTAAAAGAGGGTAAAGATGAAAATTTATGGTTTATCTATGGTTTACGAATAGTCCAAGTGTTTGGTAAGATATAGCAGCATTGTTGTGGGTTGATTCCTTTGCAAGGAAAGTTCCTCTATGAGTAATTGGAACTACATTAACTTTTTTTTTTTTCATTATTAAAATGGAATTTTTCCACCACAGTAAAAGTAAGAAGAATTTTAATGGCGAGGAGGAGGATTTAGTGGAAAAAGACAAGGATATATTTGAGTTGGCCCTATCTTTTGATTCTTTATAATTATACAAGGATGTTATGCATAATTCTAGAGATATGATCAATCATTATCATGTGTGGGAATGAAATTTAGTAAAATTTGTGGTTTCACAAGTCTATGACTTACTCGATTTTTTGGTCTAGTATGCCTCAAAGTATATTCCCTATAAAAGAGCTACAATTTCCACAAATGGGTCTATACTCATTGAAGTGATATCCCAATCCATCGTTGAAATGTTAAGGTGGCCATTAGACCCTGAGAGTGAAGTGTTAAATGAGTTTGTATTATCCAAATGTTCAAGAGAGTTGAAACCTGATGATAGAGTGGTTCTATTACAATATTATCTATGTAGGAATGTTGATGTTCCTGGGGATAACGTTATTCTTGAATCTAGCATGTTTCCTGAAATTTCAAGAAAAAATATTTCCATGATTTGTACGGTTTTGGGAAAATATAACGACCTTTTAGTTGATGAGTTTGTGCTAGGTCTTATGGCCTCAATTTGTATATTTGCATATAAACACTTGAGAAATTCAATTACAACCAATTTTTAGTTGATTAAATTCATTATAAATTGTCAGAGTTTGAGTCTCTTATAAGTTTCAGATACCAATCTTACCTTGTTCATTTGTTCTTTTTTTTTCAAGCCACTCATTTTTCATCGCCTGGATTAAGAGTTAAAGATGATATTGGTAACCTAGTATTAGTGATTCATTGGACGAGTATGATTAAGAAGAGTCATCTAAATGTTGGATTCCAAGAGTATATTGACCTATTTATGTCCAAATCTTACGAGGTGATATATAATGAAATCGCCCTAGAATTTTTCTTGAATGAAAAATTATTAGAGCTTAGCCCATATAAGAGAGTAGGATACTGGTATATATTTTAGAATTACAGTGAAATCAAAGTCTATGGCTATGAAATTCGACCTTTTATTTTACCTATTTTATTGACTCTCAAAATATTTTTACTTAAATACATTAGAAAAAGATTGAATTCAGATGATGTTCATCTTGTATCAAGAAAATATAAGGCTACTTTCAAATTGAAAAAAGAGGTAGGACCTTTTATTCTCAATTCCATGTCATCATTGTAGGTAGCAACAAAGGTTCTCTCAGATATGGGATTTCAAGGAGGAGAAACATGGATATATGACCCTCAATTTGTGATTTCATCAAAGAGGATTTCACATGGTCATATTCCTTATCATCATGAGAGAAAAGTGAAGGTGGATTAGATGGAAAACTAGAACATCTGGAAATATGTGCAAAATATATTGCAAGTCCATGGTAAAATACCAGTAACTCCAGTAATAGAGACTCTGAAGAAGTTTGAAGGGACATACAAGAGAAATAATATAGATTCAATTTTAAAGCATTCAGAAACAGAGGAAGATAAGTCAGCAAAAAGGAAAAATACAAAGGTTCTTAATGAAGAGAAATATCAAGAATTATAGGAATAAGTAGTACCGGTGGATAAATAAATTATTGTAGTTGTGGAAGTGTTATCATTAGAGAAGATCAATAGTATAGAGGGTCATAATGAAATACTGTCTTCAACTACAGATCAATCAAAGAATGTTCATTTTTTTAATCAATTCATGGATATCATAAAAACAAGTTCAAAGTTGAGGCACAACATTATCCCAAAATCTTTGATCAAGGAGGATCACAGACAAGGATTCTCTTTGTTGTTGATTATGAAAAAAGTAGGTTGAATATAGGAGCGATGCATAAAAAAAAAACAAAGAAACTTACAAAGGTGTCTATTGATCTCTATGCAGTGTATTCATTGGAAAAAATGGATCTTCATAGACAAACTAGACAAATGTTGAATAGAGATGTGATTATTGTCAATTTGGGAATAAAGAAAATGCAAGTTATAAATGAGAAGCTTAGAAACCATGTTAAAAATGATAAGTTGGAAAATAGAAGCAGACAAATAAGAGTGGAGGAATTAGGACAATGGGCTACCCCTTTACGCCTTTTCATTCTAATTCTTCATTGACTTAGGCTTAAGTGACTTTTCCTAATTATTTTGGCTTAATTCATTGTTTAGCCATCAATTCCTCCTTATTTCTCCATCTTGTTCCTTGTTTGTGTTTGACTATAGTCTATGGGAACACATAGATTACTAAGTCACTCCTTGTTAGCCTACTCTTGGGAACGAGACATCACAAAGGGGAGATGGACCAGAGATGGGGGATGAATTAATCCACAAGAGGGGGGAGTGTCTAGGTTAATTTCTAAGAGGGGTCCACGGTGGAAATACCCATGTATATTAATTTAATCTATTTTCCTAAATTTTCTATTTGTATGTGAACCTTCCCATTTCTAATTTAGTGTTCCCAAAGCCAATGATTAAATACATGTAAGAGGGTGGGTGTTGGGTCAAATCTCAAATTTATTGGGCACATGGGGGTTGAGTATAATCAGCTTGGGGAAGAGTGTGAGTCAAGAAAGAAAATCCGAAGAGAGGAAATTCGTATGGGTTGGAATACCAGTTTTTAGTTAATCATGTTTTGTGCATGAGAGCCAAGGAGACAGAAAGAAATGGAGCGTGAAGATGATGAAGCCATGGAGGGAGAATTCTAGAGCATGTTGGATCCTAATTGGAGAAAATTGGAGATATAAATCTAAAGAGCTAGGTTTTCAGGCCTAAAGAGTGAACTCCTGTGTGAGTTTCACTAAAACAACAAGTGTTTGTTGTTGGTTTGTTGATAGTTTTCCTAACATCAATTTCCCTTGAGTTCCCAGCTAAGATATTCCTATCTTCCTGTGCGAGAGAGACCCTGATAAATGAATGGGACACTCGAGGGACTAAGATCAATGAAAGGGTACATTCCTTGGGCTGGACAGGTCAAGATGAAGAGAGGTGGTGGAAAATTACTATAGTTGTAGGATAATATCAGTTGGGATGAGAGTTTTATGTGATGTGATTGGACTATGATAGACCAGCCTCTTTTTTGGATTTCTAGTCGTAGCTTGGGGGTAATTGACTATTGATATTTGGAACAACTGGTCTATGGTTGGGTGGAAGGTCTGTCCCAAGCAGTTGGTTGCACAACTATTGTGAAAAGATAAGTGTTTTATCTTGTTGTTATGTTAAATTATGTGTTTAATTGTTGTGCATGAACTATGTGTATTTGAAAGTGGTTTATGTGTTATTGTAATGATTTGTTTAGCTGCATTTAATGTTGATTATTAGCATGTGGTAGATGCATCTATTTTTTGGTTGTAGACAATAGATAAATTTGTTATAATTTGTAATTGTAAGCTATAAGAAATCAGCTAACTGTAAATAAATTAATTTAGTTAGCAAAACAATTTGTTTTTAAGAGTATTTCACACCATAATGTCACTCAGATGGGTCGAGGGACATTACATTATGGTATCAAAGCCTCTGGTTGAAACAACAGTCTTGTATGCGACAAGATGCCTGGGAATTCATGAAATTATTTGTTTCATATTTTGTATGTGACCTATTTGGGGGGAAAACAAATATTTTAGGGAGAAATCCCCAATTTCGTGAGTGAAATCTGAGTTTTAATGACTTCAAATGGTTTGACAGGGTTAATGGAGTAGAGTGGTGAAGTTATAGATCAAAATTTGACCTAGAATTGTCAAAATTCAATTTTTAATGGCCGCCTGTAGGGTTACAATAATTTTGGAGGATCGATCGCTGAGATCATGTTTGATGTAATGATTAACAATCGAGATTCATCATGATAAATTTAAAAAATTCCTAAGGATCAACAATTTGAAAGTTTGATGGGATCAATGACTAAGATTAAATCAAGGGTTGTGAAAGGGAGTTAAGCCTTCTGGTCCTCGGGACTTTGGAGTTCTAGGACTTTAGGATGTTGGAACTTCACAACATTCAAATCTTGCTGAAGGAAATTTGTCAAAACAGTGACCGGACGATTGATCGACAACTGGAGGTTTCCTATCTGTTTTCATGGGATCCACTTTATCATTGAATCCTGACCATATTTTCAGTCGTGAAGTAACATGAGCCATATATATAAGTATCTTCAGAATTCTTCTTGATCGTTGGATACATGTGATGGTCAAATTCGATGTTGACCCACTCCGAGAGTAAAAAGGTGTTAAACGAATGGAATCCTTGAATGTCAAAGTCGCGGAGTAATGTGAACTATATATCTAAGGATCTTCAGAATCCTCCTTGACTGTTGGATATACACTACAATAAAATTCAATGTTGACCCACTTCAAGAGTAAAATTGTGTTAAACAACCAGAATCCCTGAATGTCGAAGTCGCGAAGTAACGTGGGCCGTAGATCTAAGGATCCTTCAGAACCCTTCTCAACCATTAGATCTAGTATAGTGCAAGGATAGAGTAAGTGGTACCATCAACCGATAATAAAAAATCATCCCTATTTTATGACCTCTTCGGTAGGTAACCCTTCGAGAATTATTGGGTTAAGGATTGTAAGGGACGTGAAGTTGTGAAATCCTGGAGTGGAAAAATCCCATTGACTGTTAGATCATGGGGAATAATTCGAGAGCGATGTGACCCATTGATCTAATTTTGCATTGGGATCCTTTCTCAGTCATTTGATCTATTAATGGAAGAACAATGTAAACACTTTGGTGAAGTATTACTATGGGAAACGTAAGGTACAAGGGGTAAGAATATCCCGAAAGATTAAGGTCGGAGTACATGGCAAGGACTTATGAAACTTTGAAACTCTAGGACTCCTGGAGATTCAAAGATATAGGAAGAATTTTTGAAGCACCGAAGTTTACCATGTTGAAGTGTTCAACTTTGATTTGATGGGCCCTCTTATGCTATGATGATGCGATGTACTTGGATGGTTCCACGTGGCGTCATGGGATTTGTCTTGAGTTAAGTGTGGGACCCTCGTTGCTAAGTATAAACCTTGTGTAAAGTGTGGACAAATATAAACCATCAGATATAAGGGTGGATGAATCCCCCCACCATATATTTTGGAGTGAAAGGAGACTTTGGGACTTCAGTTTTTCGGAGATGTTGTAGACCTGTACAAATAACGATAGAGAGTTGAAGGCCCAGTATTCATGAAGACCGAGAAATATTATTTTCAACTAGTAGCCACATCATTATCATGGGATGAAGAACCATTTCATGACCATTCCATGTCATATGGCATGAGAGAGTTTAAGCTACGTAGATTCCACATGGTGAAGGGGATGGCCATTGGCCAAAGACACCCCAAAAAACTTTGAAGGCTATAACTTTCAAACCAGAGCTCGATTTTGGGCAAGGTTTCAATCATTGAAAAGTTATTTAATATAGGAATGAATCTAGGGAATCATAGTGTGAAATGATGAAATGCATCCTTCATAAATTGATGAGAAAACAACATGTATTCTAATTAATGAATTTTTTTATAATATGCATGTTCTAACAATTATTATTACATGCAGATTTCTTACAGAATTAGAGGTATAGAAAGAAACTTTAGTTCTTATATAAGGATTGGAGTTATGGAATATGATAAAGGATCTTACAACCATGAGGAAGAGATCATAGGTGTTCATGTCAGCATGGGGAATGCTAAGACATAGTCAAATGGAAGAAGAGATAGGAAAAAGCCTGTCACTATGAGAAGTATGCATAGGGAAGTGAAGAGCTACAAAGATGATAATGAAAGGATTATGAGGGCTAAATAAGAGATATTTTAGAGCTTAAATATGTTTCTTAAGCAAGTCAAAAAGGATTCAAGCACCAAGAAAGCATCAAGTGCTAGAAAATTATCATCATCTAGATCCCATAGAAAAATGGATGATCATGGAAATGATAGGCACTCAAGAAGCATGAGCAATAACCATCATTCTACAAGGCATTCCAATAGAAGAACTCATGCAATATCAAGGCCAAAGAGAAGTCCAATTGTGTATCCTATTCAGAGGAAAAGAGGAAGACTTAAGGAAGAAATCTTGCAAGGTGAACGCGGGAAAATCAAGCCACCTACTTTCAATGGTGAGAACATAAAAGTAGAAGAGGTAGAGACCTGGCTGTTGGAAATGAATAAACATTTCCAAATTCATGATTACCCATCCCAGGTAGAATCTATAATTTTCACCTACCACTTGCAAAGAAAGGTAGCCATGTTGTGGGATCAACTTGAGCAAGCCAAGAGAACCTCGATGAGAAAGATATCTCATGGAGGTAGTTCAAAGGATATTTCCAAGAGAAATATTTGTATAAGCATTACTAGGAGAGAAAGATGAAATATTCCTTTGAACTCAAGTTGGGAACCATGACAATGGAGGAATATGAGAAGCAGTTCTTTGAATTTTTGAAGTATGTTGACTTCATCAAGGATGAGAAGGTTAAAATCCAAAGGTTTCTAAGTGGGTTTCCCTCCTATAGTGACAATATTCAATATGATAACCCCAAGACCTTGGAAGAAACCATAAGGAAAGCATAGCACCTTTATGAGAAAATAAAAGGAAGGCCAATGTTCCAAAAGGATTGGAATGACAAGATGAAAGGGAAAAAGGATCAAAGGAAGAAAGTTTTTAAGCCACCCTTTTTCATAAATAACTTCCAATCAAATCAACAAGGCTAGGAAGCCCATAATGAGAAAAATAATGTAGAGTCATTTGGAAAAAGTCAAAGGAAGAAACCTATTCAATTTTGGTGATGTGAGGGAAATCACTTATGTAGGGACTTTGTTATAGTCCAAAAATTCCTTACCTATGCATATAAGACATTGGCCTTTCCACATACATAATTTTCCAAAATAATGTTGAGGCTTCTTCTTAATTTTTATTTTTTTTGGAAAATGTAAGTGCCACGTTGAACTAATAGCCCACACACACACACGTTCTTCATACTAGTTATCCCATGTACATATGTGAGATGCAGACTAATTATCCTGCGTTTACTTCCAAAAAATTGCAAAAAATATATATTTGCAAGGAATTCGACAGAGTTTATGGGATATTGAGGGTTTCCCAACCATTTTACCCCTTGTAGCCCATCCCTAAAAAAAATAACCATATTTTTATCATATAAAACAAAGTATTTAGGTGCCATTTGAAGAGACAAGCAAGAGAATATGAAAACTCTGCCAAAATCCCTTCCCCTTCTTAGCCCAACTTTTGCATCCTATTCTGAGTTTTGGCCTCATCATTCCCATCCAACCCTTTCTCTTTATACAACCCATTCTCCCTCCCTAAGTGATAATTTGGCTATGAGAAGCAAGCGTGATATTGATGCACTTGGAGCCACGATAGAGGAGCCTAGACCCGGTTCGTGGAGGAATTTCAAACAAAGGTTGTTATCATTTTTGTCTTGAAACTTAATAAAAGAGTTCATTATTGTCCCAAAACATTGTGTGTATATGATTTTATTAATTTATGCATTTATGTATATATCTGAACATTGAAAGTGATAAGTATAGAGTGCATGTGTTGTAGCATCATTTTCCTAAGCTTTTGCAGGTCATCATTGGGAGAGACCCGTAATCTAGGAAGCTGCAAAGATGAAAGAGGTCTACACCAGCTGTAAGGACTAAAGGTGCACCTATTGACCTTCTTCCCCCTCTCTTGTCATTCAATTTAGATAGTTTTTAGGTAGTTCAAGGGTAGAACATTCTTTTAAGGGAAGTCAATTCTCCACCTGTACCTAGACCCAGTATAGGGGGATTTTTCGCCATAGCAGAATTGACGACTCCACTAGGAAGACTCCCTAGGGTCTTAGTGGGAGATTTTGGTTTGATTATGATTTTTTCATTTCTTTTTGAGTTTTTCAAGTTTACCGAGTTAGATTAGGGTCTCTGCTCACCTTCCAGGTGTCTAACAGCCTTCCCTACCTAGTCATTTTTCCAAGCCTTTTTTCTTTTTGAAATTTTTTAGAGGTGTACGCGCCCTATACTCTATTTATCCCACATACATACACAATATGAACAGTATATAGCCTACGTACAAATGCAGGATGCTTGAGAACAACACGTTTCTCTGTCTTTTGGAAGGTTTAAAATAAATAAAATTACTTTTCTTTCCTGACAAGAAGCTTTGTGCTTCTCAAGACTTTTGGAACTCTTTGGGGTCTCTGTTAGTGGTGTTTGGTTGGGTCAAAGCTTCATTTTAACTTTCTCTTTGTAAATAACCCCTGTTGTTTCTTCATCTTATTTTGTTTTCCTTAGAGGTTTAGAGTCGACCTATAAGCGTTAGATCCTCCTATGGATTCTACTGAATCTCTACATTCATGCAGTGGTTTAGGGTCTGTATGAGTCTTGGGTTTTATTTTCTCTTTACCCATTTTATTGTTTGAAAACAAAAAATATATTTTACTTATGTTTTTCTTCTCTAAGCATTTCAAAAAATCAAAAAATATTGCATTCAATTATGCATTTAGTTTGGTAATTGTAGCATAGGTTGTCTTTTTACAAAAGAAACGAGTTATTTTTCAAAGTTCCTTTCTTTCTATTTCCTTGAAATTTTAGTAGTTTGCATCGTAAAATGAAAAAATCATTGTAGGAAAATTTTGCATCATAGGATCTTGAAATACTATTTTGAGAAGTTTGTATTGACAAAGATTTACAATCCATTTCTTTCAGTTTGAAGAATCTAGTTCTCTTTTTCACAAATTCTATAAATTCTTTCTTCTCTTTCGTCTCTTCCAAACACCACCAGTTGCACATATGTACCCTTTTGAGTAATTCAATCCAATACAAATCAATGCTTAGCACTTAAAACCAATTAGACTTTTTGTTTGTAGGGTTCATCAACTAGTCTAGGATCTAGGGCCTTGAATTAGGTGTGGAGAGGAAACTCTTCAAGGTCGTCTAAACAAACATAGGAGTCTGTGATAGGGAGTGTCAGAGTCCAGTATCATAAGAGTCAGTTAGGACCCCCCTCTAAAATAGGGGCTAAACACGAGGTCGTGTAAGGAAAGGTAGTGGGTATAACCCCTCCAAAGTTGGACCAAGCATAGTGGGTATTGTATATTGAGGGTCATTCTTGGGAATTACACTGATTTCATTTGACTATGGATTCTCATGGTCCTTGAATCCATTCGATATATTTAGTTGTATTCCAGACCATTTTCCTTCAGTACCCTTGAAAGGCCTCGAAATTTGTATCCTTCTCATTACGATCAAACCGACTATCGGTTGTACCCGCTCGGTGATTGATTGAGAGATGGAAACCTAGTTGTCTGTTTTTAGGTACTTACATAGGTGACTACAGGGGTATACCATGGTACCCAGGGAATATGTTAGATCGTATTTTGCAGAGTATACCCGGAGTTTGTTTCCATGTTCGAGTTACACTTGCACTGGAAATTTTCTCTAGTGTGGATTGGCGTAACTGTTCTTCCTACTAGTCAGTTGTTTGCTTGATTTGTCGTTAGAAATTTTTTAGTGTGTGCTCTGTGTTTTGCACTAGATAAACCTAAAAGTGTCAGTTTATCATTTCACGAGGTGGAATATCAACAACTCCACCATTTTCATATGCTTCAAGGCATGCTACCAATTACTTTGGAGCCACCTCCTCCACTGTTAAGGCACATGCTAGATCAAGAAGGCTCATTCGAAGCTACCGAGCCACAAGAAACTGTACCCAATCCAACTATGAGAGAATAATGTTTTTCACCAGAGGAATCCATTTTTTATGACCTCGAGACTGAAGGTTTCAAGCCAGCAAATCCTCTTATCACTAACTTATCAACATCACTTCTAATTCATATAGTCCCTCCTGAGGTGACTTCACCTGAACGAAAATTTGTTCAGCGAGCAGCGATGGAAGCAACTAGTCCTACTTCATTAGGACTTCCTCATACTCTCATCTCGATTGTCGCAAGAGGGGGCATTGTACCTCCTCCCCCACCTCTTCCTGTCAGGACTACATTTGTTCAAATGCTCCCTTCAGAGCAGTGGCACAATCCCTTCGACGACTTTAACCACTTCTGCCTCCATCCAGAACATCTTTGGTGCTCCCTTTTCATATGGGATGTCGGGTTTTGAATCCAGTTCAGTTATAACATTCTCTACTCTACATACCATTGGTTTGGGGACAAGGAGCTCTAATGATCCCTTGAAAGGACCCACCATGGGCACCACTTCCCCATTCAACACTATCTCTTACGGTGGGGGTCACATCCCTCCTTTGTACACTTCGCTCAGAGGAACTTTCCAGTAGCCGATTAGGATTAATATCAAATCTAGTTTGTTTGGTGGAGGGAGTCTTGGACCTCAATCCTACATGAATCTAGTGATATCCATGCCCTTTTCTTTGTTTGTTGCATTTGGAAATAACACTTTCTCATCATCTTCTTTCTCAAGCAAGCGAAACCCCATTTTTGGTCAACAAAACCCTATGCATAGTTTCATTCCTTTGCAAGGAGAGATGACTAGAGCTTACTCCTCACAAGGTCTTGGAAATCCTTATCAAGGATCATTTCCTTCGCTAGGAACCTCAGGACAGGTTCAATACCTATGCCAGGAGATTTGACTAGGGGCATCCCCAACCAAGGTCCTTGGAACAATGTACAGGGAGAAATCCATGCACATTGCATGTCATCCAACTTCGGGAATCAACCAACGATGCAGAATCAAACTCAAGTCCCTTTTACTGGACATGGTCACCATGGTATCTACAAAAACCCTGGCCAACAATCAAACTTTTCCTGGCAACGTAGTGCTAGTCAAAATCCAAGCCCCTCTTTTCATCTAAATATTCCACAACCAATACTACCTTTTCTGGCAACTCTGCATTTTCTAGACTTGTTGAGAATTTTGAATGAACCGATCTATCATGATCTACGTTGGGCCCCCATGCCGACTTAGTTTCCCTCATACATCCCTAAAATCGAAGGAAATCCTGATGGATATCTAGGTGATCATGTCACGAATTTTCACTTATGGTTCTCATCCTACTCCTTAAAGGATGATTTTGTTCAGTTGCATTAGTTTCAACACACTCTTATAGGGGGTGCAACGAAATGGTATATCGATCTCAATAGCTCGAAGAACACTTAATTTAACAACCTACCTATGGTTTTCTTGAACCATTTCCAGCTACCAGTAAGATACGATGTCAGCACCAAGTTGTTGTCCAACTTTGAGAAAATGAAAGCTACCCATATCTCATATCACATCCAAGAATGGTGGCGTTGAAAGAGTTTGATCAAATTTAAGGTCCCTCCTACATTTTTTCTCGAGTGGTTCCTAAATTCCTTGGTACCTTGTGTATCTAAAGACGTCGCAATGTTAAGATTTTTTTCCGCAGAAGAGGCTATCATGAGATCCCAACAATTGGATTTGATTTACTCTTAGTCTAGTATGCTATACAAGATCCTACCTGATGCACCACGGTCAAAGTTCGACAAGACAAAATAGAAGTTTGGGCCTCATGCTAACGACATAGTAGGCTCAACATAGAGAAAGTCCACATATCATTTGTCTAATCAATTACAACAATTACCCATTCAACATATAGTGGCCAACCAAAATCCTAGTTCGACTGCCCCCGTAACGCAAACATCAGATGTACATAGTGTGCAATCGACAAATCTCAAGGGTAATGAGAAAACTGAGGGAAAGAGGAAACCTAAAAACAAGAATGGTAAGGTAGATAAGAAGGTTTCAAATAATGGTGGAGAGGGAAAAAAATAAAAGAGAAAGGTGAAGTTTTTGTGTAATATTTGCACGGATGACCACTTGACTCACCAATTCCCTTGGCTTGAGGAAGCCCATAAGATATTAGCACAACAACAATCTTCCATGTTAACTAACCCTTTTCCATAAGGGAAAAACATGGCTCAAGCTTCCTCATCCACGAGCACGACTAGGAGAAATTAGGGAATCCCCACTCCCAATAATAACAATAGGGCCACAAACATTTATATGTTGAAAGTCGAAGCTAATCCATAGACTAAGCCTCATAACTACAGAATGACAGAATCTGTTGAGAAGGGAAAATAATCCTCTAACCCACTGAATTCTTTTCAAATCAAGAAGATGGTGGGAGAAACGATGACTTGCATCCCTAAAGGCACATTCAAAAAGGCTTCTCACAACCCAAACACAAGGGATTCGATAGAAGGGGTAGGGAACCTTAGCATGGCCATGCCCTTATCCGCTGTCAAGGTTGCATACAATATTGTCCAACGAGCCTCGACCAAACCTGATTCGTCTCCCCCACAGAAGCTAGACATTGTTCTCAAGCCTATATGGTCTCAAGACACTCTCACTACCTATGACCCTTTGGACTTATTATTTCCCTCTTACGAGGCAATCCTAGAGGCAATGACTGGGCCAGACAGACCTTGAGACGATCTTAACCACCGGTCTTATTTCTTACCCGAGCTAAAGAGAATAGAGGTAGGAGAGTTCATTATGACCATGAATGGAGATGCCCCTTGTCTTATGAACCCTCTGGATATGTACAAAATATATGCCAAGGGAAACATGGAAAGTCTATATGAAAGGATTCCTATTGATATCTCCAAAATCGCAGGCATCATGGAAAATGTCTTCGTTGAAGAATATTGTTTTCCCGAAGAGATTCAAATCTACACTGAATTGTTTAAATAATTTTGCGACATTTATTCCTAGTCTTATCAGGATATGTCAGGCATTGATACATGTATTGTTGAACACACAATCATGACTTACCCTTATGTTAATCATGTCCGACAGAAGCTTCACCTAGTCAATCCTTGCAAGGCAACGACGATAAAGGATGAAGTAGAGAAACTCATCAAAGTTGGTTTCATCTACCCCATGCAATTGAAAGAATGGGTATCAAACCATGTTCCTGTCAACCAGAATCAAGGTACAATACACATATGTATGGAATTTTGTGACATAAACAAAGATTTCTCGAAAGACAAATTTTCAACCCCATTTATTTACTAGATTGGTGATGAATGCGCAGGTTGTGAGGTATTTTCTTTCATGGATGGTTTTTTCAGGTAAAATCAAATTCAGATCAAGCATGAGGACCAACATAAAATGGATTTTATTTGTCCTTGGGGTACATTCTCATATAGGAAAATGCCTTTTGGCCTTAAGAAATGATGGAGCCACTTTTCAGTGGGCCATGTCATTTGCTTTACATGACCTCAAACATATAGTCAAGGTGTATCTCGATGATCCATAATCACGTTCTTGTAATATATCCGATCATCTTGCCTATTTATGACTAATATTTGAGAGATGTCGCTACTATCAGATTCACCTGAATACTAACAAGTGTAGTTTTTGTGTGACATCGGGACGCTTATTAGGTTTTATCATGTCAACTAGAGGGATCATGGTCGATCCTCTAAAGGTTGAGGAAATAGTTGAATTGCCTCCCCCGCGCATAATCCCTTAGCTTTAGAGTCTATAGTGGAAAGTAAATTTTCTTTGGTGTTTTGTTGCTAACTATGCTGAGATTACTAAAGGGTTCATGCATCTCTTGAAAAAAGGGGTCCCATTCCATTGGGATGAAGCGACTCAATGTTATTTTGAAGCATTGAAATGTGTTCTGAGCATGTTATTTTGACGCGTTGAAATGTGTTCTAAGCATGTTATTTTGAAGAGGATGATGTGCTCGAAGAGCATGTTATCTACTATCTTAGTTGAGGCCTGGTTGGACCGAAACTCAACTACAAACATGTTGAGAAACTCGTTTTGGCAGTTGTTCACTCTGTCCAATGGTTCTGTCATTATATTTTACTTTGAAAGGCCACCATCATATCCATTGTCAACCCTTTTCAATATGTGTAAACACGACGGGTCATCGGTGGGAAAATCAGTCGATGGATAGTCATCCTACAAGAGTTTGAGTTGGATTTTGTTTCGGAGAAATCTAAAACGTCTCTAGTCTTTGCTTAACTAATCTCAGAACTTCCAGTCGAAAGTGGCGATATTTCTCCCGAAGAGGTAGCGATCAATGAATATATTTTTCTTATCGCATGATTGGACCCTTGGTATGGATATATACTTGTATATCTTCATACTTTGAAGTGCCCTTCTTCTTCTTCTCATGACAAGATTCAACAAATGTTCCACCAAGTGTGGAACTATCTCATCCTCGATGACACTTTATATCGTTGAGGAGTGGATTGAATTCTCCGATGATGTCTTACTCACAGAGAAGAAAATATTTTTTTGAATGGTTGTCACATAGGAGCATGTGGCAGCCATCTGTATGAGTTAGAAACAACCCAAAAGATTATTCATGCTCAATAATTTTGGCCCTCATTAATCAAAGAATATGTGGAGTGGTCAAGAAGTGTCACCTGTGTCATATATTCTCTCGGAAGATGAAAGCACACCAAAATCCTATGTTCCTAGTTATTGTCATTGGTCCCTTCACCAAGTGGGGGATTGATTTCACTAACTGTCACCCAATTTCAGCTAGGGGGCATTGCTATATTATCATAGCAGCAGACTACTTTAGTAAGTGGGTCGAAGTTATGTCGAGATTCAAAAATGACGGGGAGACGACTACCCTTTTTCATTTTCAACTATATTGTAGGCAAGTTCAGTATTTTGAAGGAGATTGTTACTAATCATGACAGTCACTTCCAAAACAAAACGATGTCCGAATTAACATCAAAACTAGGGTTCAAATAGGAACATTCATCACCTTACTACCCACAGGAGAATGGTTAGGTAGAGGTTGTTAATAAGAATCTCAAGACTATTATGCAGTGAACAATTAATTCAGCCAAGTCAAATTGGCATTTGATGTTGCACTCGACACTTTGGGATTATCGAACTTCAGTCAAGACTGCTACCGATTTTTTCACCTTTTCAACTTGTCTATGGGTTGGAGGCAGTCTTTCCCATTGAATGTCAAATCACTTCTCTAAAGTTCGTAGTTCAACTACTTCCTGACACTAGATTGCTTGAATAACGTCTTTTATATCTTGAGTAGCTTGATGAGCAGTGTCGAGATGCAACCTTGGCCAACTAAGTTGTTGGCCCTTGACCAATTTTTGGGAGATTCTTGGTCATATTGACCTATTTTGGGATTTCTAAATCCTGTCTAAGGAGGAGCGCAAGACGAAGTGGAGATCACGAGATCTCGGCCCACTTTTGGATCCTTTTTGGGTTTTTGGGAATATGTAACGAGAATGGGATGTTGGCTCATTGGTTTACCCATGTTTAGGCCTATTTTGTATGTATAAATAGAAGGCTATGCAATATAATAAGTAGTGGAATAGTGCATCTATGTGATGTTAATGTATGCTAAGTGCAAATAGAGTTTGTAAGTTCTTAGTGCATGACTGTAAGAGACTTGCAGAGCTAAGTGCAGGTCCTTGTAACAGATTGTGGAAGGCTGAATGTTGTAACGCAAGGAAGAAGTATCTTGCGAGCTACGCATATCTTATGTCCTACGTGGAGTAGGGTTTTGATGGATTTGTGCTTGTAATTGATTGACTGAAGACAATAAAGAAGAAGAGTTGGTGGACATAGCCCCAGGGTGGGGGTGAACCACATAAACATTGTGTTGTCTTGCTTTGTGCTTGTCTTAATGTGTTTATGTCTTCTTTTTCTAAGTGCTTTGAGATGATTAGATAAATACACTTATGCTTAGTGCTAATGATGTATGAGAATGTTATATCTGATCTATATGAATATGTTGAGTGCTTGATCTTCTAGATATGACCTATCTGTTGATGCTAAGTGCTTAAATGCGTTATATCAGTGTGAATGTTGTGAAGCCCTGTTTTATCAATGAAGTGATTATTGATTGTATATTGAGGAACTGAAGGTGCTAAGTGCTTTATTAAGCATTAAAATCACATCTCTGTGTCCCAGCTAAGGTTGAAGACACCTGAGTCTTGAAACCACCCCTGCCTCTACCTCGGGTGAGACTTCATTTGCTTTGCAGGTGTTGCCGAAAGGGCTGGTAGTTAGGTATTTGTTGATGTGTTTTTGTAGCGTTGAACCCTAGGTCTGCCCCTATGCCAACAAATGGTTATGTTGCTGGGAATTGAAGATGTGATTGCTAGGAACTGAGAACAAAGAAGATCTGTGCAAAGATTCATCCTGAAATTGTGAAAGATCTCTGCATAGATTTGTTCCCTAGTGCGCAGTATTCTACTTGATTTATAAAGATCTGTGCTAAAATAAAGAAGCCCAATCTGAAGAAAAGAGGTCGAATCTGAAGAAAAGAAGCAAGATATGAAAGCTTTGTTCTCTAAAAAGGTAAAAGTGAGAATGTCTGATTAAAATAGGTAATATCTGCAATCTCGGTTCTCTGAGAAAGGTATGAATATTGAAATTTTTTAGATCTGGAAGCTTTGTGCTCTATAGAAGTAAGATAAGTGGAAATTTTTGTTTCTAGAGTATGGATCTAGGTATGTTTAATAGAGTCCGTCCTAGTTTGAAAACTAGGGTATTAATAGATGTAAGAATATTTGATATGAGTAGATCTGATCAGAATAGTGAAATATATGTTATACCTATGCATAGAAAGACTGTTTGGACTAATGAATGGATGCAGGATCCCAGAAAGACTTTATTGCAAGTTAGCTACCATGATCCTTGTGTGCATAACATGAGAAGCTGGGGATGGTTTAAAATAAGGAGAGGATTAACCTTGCTAAGGAATGCCCTGGGAGAAGACCTGGTTGTCTTTGTTGCAAAGCTATCAACCATGAAGTGTTGGATTGCCCTAGAATGATTGCTAAGCTTGAAAGTATTAACATAAGAAAATAAAACCATAAGATAGATCCAGAAACTAAGGCTATAGAAAAACCCCAGAAAGAATCAGAGAAGGTATTTCTACAGATGAAAGAAACCTTGAATGACCACCAACATTTTAGATTATCATAGATTTTTAAGGAAAAAGATTGCATCGAATCAAGAATAGGAGACTTCGACATTGATTGTGTTCTAGATGAGGAAACACAAGTGAATATCATGACAGAGAGAACTTGGAAAGATATAGGGAGGCCTACTATGATTCCTTCATTAGGAGGAATAGGGTTATTCAGAGGAAAATTGGTAAAACTGTGTGGGAGGCTCGTTCAGATACCTATCAATGCAAATGGAACTTCGACAGAAGAATATTTTGAGATTATTCAATTTATTGAGGACATCACCCCATTTACCATGTTACTAGGGAAACCTTGGATTGAAAGACATCAAGCCAGACGAAAAAAAAAAGAAGAAGTTTTGGAGAAGAAGAGACAAGAGTTAAAATATTTCATGACTAGAAGGATAGCATACTTGATTGAAGAATAGGAGAATATGTCGAAGCTACTTAACACTAGAGACCTAGATGTCGAAGCTGCAAGAACATTAGAAGACTCACAAAATACTGAAGTACCTATCTCAGATAAAGAAGAGTTGTTAATCCCGAATCCTATGAAAGAATCTCAACAGTGTGCAGTGACTATGTCCATAGATGATAAGAATCAGAATGGAAAAAGGGACTACTGAGACGAAGCTCACTGGAAAAAAGGCTAGAAAGTTAAGTAAGAAGAGAGATAAATTTGAAAAGTTGTAGAATGTTCCATAGGTAACTTTGCAGACGAAAAAATTACAAAATGGGAGCTTCGCAGGGATATCAGAACATCGACACATGGCGCTTCGCCATCACGAAGCAATATAGCCATTGGGACAAATATATCCGTTCGACCGCCACTCTGAACGGGTCTAAAAGAATTAATAGCTCGACACCAGACTGTTGGACCGTGCCATAATGGACAGAACAAGAGTTAATGAGGCTTCATACCCATTACAAGCGAACCATTATCGAGTTTCCTATTTATCCCATCGCACCATGCACGAAGAAAAAAAATTCTAACCAAGAATTTGAGTCTGCAGAGCAAGTGAATTTTATACAGTGATCATTTCCCTCTTGATGTTTACTTTATTGCAGTATCTGAGTTAATTGTGAACCCGTTATTATTAATCCCGAGCACGTATGTCCGACGAGCTCACCGCAGTTGAAGAATCAATAACAGAAGTACTCCTTGACTTGATGATTGAAAGAGTCATGTCGAAGAGAGGATTGTCTACAGGTCTACAAGCATTCTCGACGAGAGGATTGCCAGCCTCTCCATCCACTGCTCGAGCCGGACCATCAAAGCCTGTAGATGAAAAGTGAACTAAGAACAAGGATGATCTTGTGAATGCTAAGTTGATTCCAAACATATTTCCCACCTACCTGCCACCTCTGACCGATGCCATAAATCAAGACAGTGTGCCCAGAGACTTTGAGTATAACTTGGTTCGAGTATAACTTCGTGTAGACCAAGATAAGGTTGCAACATTAAATTTTAGCTACTTCAACCTCAGTGACATGAAGGTATACAACATGCTAACCCCACATAAGTACCCGACCAGGAAAAAATGAAAGAATTCAAAGATAATTCCTTAGTCATGGACCCATAACCTCACGTAGTCCACACTGCTCAACGTCATGAAGATTCCTAACTTTGGAAGACACCAAGAAGTGAATGCATGCGTCAAGTTACTGTTGTCCTGTTACCATGGAGGATACTTGTGGTTAAACCATCGTATCATAGTGGATCCAACATTAATCAATTGGATCACAGGGATGAGTATGCAAGGCCCTAATCCACAAGATTTCTACCCCGATAAAACAATGGCTCACGCTCTAGCTCAAAGGATTAAGGACACCTACGGAGATGTCGAGAAGGCAACACGAGGATACAAGGTAGCTTCTATCCAGAGTGGCGCAGTGTGCCTGGCCTGTCAATTGATCACAGGAAAGTTATTCCGCAAGAATTAACCCACCCATGTCACTGGTTTTATAGTCGACCTCGCAGGGAAGTGCGCGGAGGGCCTACAAATGAATTGGGTGAAATACCTCGTGAACCAGTTGGAACTGGAATGCAGGGAAGCACAAGATCAAGGATACGAGTTCCACTTTAGTTGGCTTCTAATCCTAATTTCTTTCATTGCATGGGAGATGCTGGAAGGTGCGAGCTTCCTGGACATTGAGCCCTTTGAACCTTTGGTCGCTAAGTTTAGTACATTGTGGTATTCTAGTGACATGAACAAGCAATGGAAGTCAAATGTCATATTCCACACATATTAAAATCAACTGAAGTTAGTTATCTAGTCCAAGCCTCACATCACGCCAAATACTCTCCACAGGTTTTAGCCTTTAATGAAATTCAGTGCAGACCACCATTTAATTTATGTTACAGCGCGCGCTGACGAGCACAAGCAACAAATTCAATCTTACTACAAGTTGATAGAGGAGGACTTAGAATAAATCACCAACGACTGGTCAACAAACCTCCTCATTCCAGCCGACCCTGCAGATATGTCCAACATTGACAGTCCAAAAGCAGTGCATGATACACCTGGACCTAGAAAGATAAAGAAGACCGAAGAGGTCCATGATTTAGACAATGCATCCATGAAGATCGCTTCCATCTCAGCAGAGAAAGGAGGATATGGTGAAGAGATAGAGGGCGTAGAAGTTGAACAGAAGAAAGGTGAGTTTACACTTCCTAGAGACAAGGAGGATCCCTCGAGGAAAAAGAAGGTTTCCCCCCCAAAGCCTTCTTCCCGGAAGAAATCAAGAGCATCTATGACAAAAATCCAGACTACTCAAACCTCATATGACTTCGATCTCATTGTATCAGCACTGAATGATGCTTTTTTGGAGATAACAGAGAAGAAAGAGGCTCAACAGGAGGGGATATACAATCAAATTAAGGTTGAACTTCAAGGGGTGCAACAGGAACTTCATTCTAGTCAGGTAGTCTCCACTGCACCTCTGCCATTGGAAACACCAGAACTAGGAGATGATCTCAGGAAGAAATAGCGTAAGACACCCAGGCTTTGGCTAAAAGTATAGGGAGACATTGTAGAACAACGCAGTACTACAGAATGGGAAAATCTTTCTCTGTAAGAGAAGTGGGATGAAGAAAAAGTACAACTGCAGCAAAGCAAGGAACAATTTCTCGTAGAGCAACTCGAAGTAAAGGAAATTGTTCACAGAGCACCTCTCTTTGTGACAATTGTAGAAGTAAATATCGAAGAGCGAGTTCCACGATAGGTGGCATGACTTGAAGAAGTAATCCAGAAGCTCCAACAGTGCATAGAAAACTTGGAGCTCTACACTGTGCCCAAGACCCCTCAAGATGTAAGAGATCAAAGGGAAGCAACTGCCTGTAGCTCAATTGGCATACTAAAATCTCTTTCCTTGGAGTGCAAGAAGCTGAGTAACTGTAATGCCCAAACATATGAGAACCTCACCGAGAATCCAAAGTTACAAGAATTAGATTCGTAGCTCAAGGAAGAAAAGAACAATGTAGACACACTACAGGAACAGTTGAAGGCCTTGTCAACTGTGGAAAGAATGAAGTGGTCTCAGGAGAAACGGACTGCCCAGCAGTAGATCCATATGATTCAAAGAAGAGTAATGGAAGTTACACAATGGCTTCAACCAGTACAAGATAAGGCATGCCAATTTTTCATAGAGGTTGAAAGCCAAGGAGCAGAGCTAGAATAGGTTTTCATCACATCATAACAACGCCTAGAAGGGCATGTGAACGACGTAGTAATCCAAGAGTTCACCGAGTAAGAGACCATAGAAAAAAAGCAATTTGAATCATCTTGAGCCAAGCTCGAGGCGTTCGAAGCTGATCTGATCAGACTAGAGTGACTCGGGACGAGTCAGAGGTGAGCGTTGGGGGCCTGTTGGCCCTTGACCAAGTTTTGGGAGATTATTGTTCATATTGACCTATTTTGGGACTTCGACAACCTGTCTAAGGAGGAGCGCAAGACAAAGCAGAGATCACGGGATCTCGGCCAACTTTTGGATTCTTTTTGGGATTTTGGGAATATGTAATGGGAATGGGATGTTAGCCCATGGGTTAACCCATGTTTAGGCCTATTTTGTATGTATAAATAGAAGGCTAGGCAATTTAAGAAGTAGTGGAATAGTGCATCTATGTGATTTGAATGTATGCTAAGTGAAAATAGAGTCTATAAGTGCTTAGTGCATGACTGTAAGAGACTTGCAGAGCTAAGTGCAGGTCCTTTTAATAGATTATGGAAGGCTAAGTGTTGTAACGCAAGGAAGAAGGATCTTGTGAGTTGCGCAGATCTTCTATCCTGAGCAGAGTGGGGTTTTGATGGCTTTGTGCTTGTAACTAATTGACTGCAGACAATAAAGAAAAATATTTGGTGGACGTATCCCCAGTGTGGGGGTGAACCACGTAAACACTGTGTTGTCTTGCTTTGTGCTTGTCTTAATATGTTTATGTCTTATTTTGCTAAGTGCTCTGAGATGATTAGACAGGTACACTTATGCTTAGTGATAATGATGTATGAGAATGTTAGATATGATCTATATGAATGTGTTGAGTACTTGATCTACTAGATCTGACCTATCTGTTGATGCTAAGTGATTAAATGCATTATATCAGTGTGAATGTTGTGAAGCCCTATTTTATTAGTGAAGTGATTATTGATTGTATATTGAGGAACTAACAGTGCTAAGTGCTTTATTAAGTATTAAAATCACAGCTCTATGTCCCAGCTAAGTTTGCAGACACCTGAGTCTTGCAACCACCCCGACCTCTACCTCGAGTGAGACTTCATATGCTTCACAGGTGTTGCCGAAAGGGCTGGTAGCTAGGGCTTTGTTGGTGCGTTGAACCCTGGGTCTGGCCCTGTGCCAACATAATCTCACAAACAATGTGTTAAGTGTTAGTATGATCGATCCGTCCACATTCAGATTTTCTCCGAAGGCGATCTTGTCCTAGTCTACGACCAAGAAAAATATCTCTTGGGGGAAGGCAAGTTCAAACCCATGTGGTTCAGACCTTTCATTTTGAAAGAAGTCTTAGAAAATGGTGCTTATCATCTATTTGATTTCGAGGGTAACGCTTTATCGGAACCTAGAAATGGGCTCTACCTTAAGAAGTATTACACTTAGGTCACTCGCCTGAGCATGACTTCTTGTATATACTTATAGTCTTTTATGCAGTCTTGTCTTTTTGTTTTATGGATATGTAGTTATTCTGTTTTCCTTTCACTGTGGCAAATTTCAAGTGAATCTAAAGTCTATGTTGGGTTCACAGAAGGTGCTATCCGACACACTCAGAGGCTTTCTTCTGCATCTTGGGTGATTTTTACAACTTTTGTTCATTTGATGTCTTATGGAGGTATTTTTCTCGGTGAAGCAACCAATAATGTTCCTAATTACAGTGTAGTAATAGAGTTACTACGTGATGCCTTGTCATATGGTATTTGTCACCTCTGGGTCTATCTGGATGCTCAATTGGTTGTGTCTCATTTAAATGGGTTATACTGTGTCTATGCTCCCACCCTTTACCGACGATTCCTTAGGGTACGTCTCTTAGAATGCTCTTGCGATTATATTACTTATATTCATGTTCCTAGGATATCTAATCAACTAACTAATACTTTGGCTAATCAATTATTAGATTGGCATGTTTCTCATGCTCTTTTGATTATATTACTTATATTCATGTTCCTAGGATATCTAATCAACTAACTAATACTTTGGCTAATCAATTATTAGATTGACATGTTTCTCATACATAAAATTCAAAACAAACACATACACATGTAAAATACATTTGTACAAAATGTTTATCCATAAGGAAAAAATATGTATATAAAATATATACCAAAAATAGTGTCATGCATACAAAGTGGGCCATAAAGCCTCAAATAGAGACGATAAACATCATTGGGATCAAGCCCTTAATAAAGAGTACAAAAGGTTCCCTCGACACATGTGCGGTCCAAAAGTAACTATGGTCTTGGTCTATTGGCCCTACTGTAATGAACTACAATGTTTGCAAGACGTTAGAACAATTGGACCCAAGTTTTGGGCACCCCTACTACATGTGGTTACATGGTTGGGGGAAGGTCCTCTATCTCTCCCATATGTACTGCACGAGTGAGAGTCGTCAGGTTTCTCTCTACTCGCCGCAGTACTCTCTCAACCTCTCTGGTTGGGGGTCCTCCTGCTCCTGCTTGTCTAGCCTCTGGTTGAGGATGACGCCTGGTCCTAGAGAAGTTAGTTGTTTAGATTGGTCCCACATCTATATATAACATATCTTTGAGTCAGTACTTTGACTTTACATAAAAGGATTGTATTTAAAAAAACTTAAAAAATTAAATAACTTTAAATAATGTGTTTACCTATCTCTCTGCGCTCCTCACCAGGGGGCATGGGAATATCATTATCCCTCAGGAAATTAATCCCTTCATATGGGTAGTCCTCTATCACTAGAATCTGATGGACCCACCAATCAAAATATGTGTCATTAAAGGCCTCTTGGACCCTCCCTGCATCATGTCTAGGCAATAAAGTTTCCCACCTGCACAATGTTGGAAAGGAGGCAATATGACCTCGTATTGTCTCCCTCAGGATAAGGATAGACACTCTCTCAAAGAAGAAAGTGCTCAATATAGTATTGAACCTGGATTTCTTGTTTGTCCTCCTGTGACAGTCAATGAGATGTTTCTTCATGCATGTAAGCATGATAGTGCTCCAATAAAAAATAGTGGCATCCAAGCACTGAACTGCACAATGAATTTGTGCACGAGAGGCCTAGTGAAGTGTTACGGAGCCCGTGATCCACACAATCATGAATAATACTATATGTAGACTGAGGCTAGTAATCTTGTAGATTGACACTTGAGATCCTAATTTCTCAGTGCCTGCCTCATAGTACATACCAATATAGTCCTCTATGTTGTATGGCCCTGGAGGAAAGGTCCACAATTTGACTGGTTCCCCCCTCTTGGAGAGGTCGGTCAAAAAGTATATGTCCTCCATCATCGGAGTCAATGACTGACCCCCCAACATGAATGCCTCTACATATGGATGCCAATACTGTATCAAGTGGTTTAACAATCTAAGTTATGCCCTCATGAATGAACACTGGAAGAAATTCCACATACCACATTGTTTCAGCATGGCAATAGCCTCGGGATCCTCCTCCACCAAGACATCTAATTCCTCATGTTTCCTTTCCCGCTAATGGACATACATATTGTTGCACAAAATTTGGAGAGGATTGGCACTTGTTTCAAATTTTTTGAACAATGAAAACAGGTGTACGTAGGCTATATTTAAGACAGTCACGCATGTACACAAGCTAAGTGTTACTGTTCCCACGTACATATGTGGGCTGGGCATGGACAACCTGTATACATGTAGGCCTGACCCTTTTACAAGGGCACACACCCTCCAAACATTAAATTAAACATTAAAGGATGATCGAAAATGAAAGGAAAGGTTGTTTGTACTTACTTGATTCAAGTGAGAGGATATTTCATCCATTGTAGCTCCTTCAATTCGGGCTTTGAGGAAGGGCATATTTTGACCTTTTGGTTATTTTTCAAATTGCAATGGTTAAAATGATCTATCCACCTCTATTTATAGACTTTTTTGGCCCCTTTCCCCCCTTTCTTGGCTTGGTAGTTATTGATTTCATTTTGAGAGATCTTTGGGTTTTTCTAATGAAACTTGTTCATTCGGTTCGTTGTTTTATTGAGATGGGTTACTCTTATATCATCCCATGGTGAAATTCATTTTTTGACATTTGCATATAAGTTAGGTTTTTCACCACCTTGCATTCTGCATATTGTTTACTTTTCCACTTCGCCATAGGATCAATCCCATCGAAGTTTGACACTGAACCTTCTTTGTTTATTTAGAAGTGTCGTAAATAGGTGGTAGAGACTTCCTCTACATGGATTCCCTAGGGAGATACTTTGCTGCATTTTGGTGTCCATGCTGTGAGTTTTTATCCATAGGATTGGGAGTCGTTTTAGTCCGGTCATGATTGTGTTTTGAAACCTCATTCTTCTTCATCTTTTCTAGATCTTACCCTAGGGACTCCCCATGAGTGTAGTTTGTTGTCTTTCGGGCTCGTTTAAACTTTGAAAGAAACATACAATGAGAGATTATTTCTTATTTTCAATCTCATCTAGATTACTTGAGAAAAGAAGACCCCATAGAGTCTTCTTTAATCCCTTTTCAGAATCTC
Organism: Picea glauca; assembly: GCA_000966675.3. Classification (NCBI taxonomy): domain Eukaryota; kingdom Viridiplantae; phylum Streptophyta; class Pinopsida; order Pinales; family Pinaceae; genus Picea; species Picea glauca. The sequence goes on along the minus strand of JZKD02S2392039.1, from coordinate 59,078 downwards.
TAAAATTGAAAATATTGTTGAGCGATCTTGTTACCCTTCAGGCTCGCCAAACTCAAATTTGAATGCACATCTGTTTGCCAGTAGTTTACCCATTTTTAGGTCTAGAAAGTTAATTTACAAATAAAGGTATGCCCTAGGAGCTTCGGTTCGCTAGGAGAGTATTCTCAGGCATAAGTTTAACCCTTTTTCGGGCCTGAGAGACTATATTTTTGAAAAAGGGACATTCTCCTTGGTTTTGGTTTATCTCGTTTTGGGACTTGGAGATTACTTATGAAAAAGGAACCCCCTCTAAGTCCATATTTAATATATTTTCAGACTCCCTAAATATTAAAATATT
>JZKD02S2392039.1:38689-54753 GCA_000966675.3 Picea glauca | reverse complement strand
TGTTGAGATCAATCTCCAAGTGGGAGATTGTTGGTTGTGGAGCCTGATTATCTTCTTGATTTAGAGGTCTTTTACTTTCAGCCATGTTTATACCCCATGAAGTATTTACACCCCAGAATTATGTACACTCTTCCACGCGGGGGAGTGAAGAGGGGGGGTACCCCTTTTGCGGGGTCCGGGGGGGCTATCCCCCCGGCTGGGGAGTCTGGGGGCAGGCGTGGGTTCGGGGGCGAAGCCCCCAAAGAAAAAATTGCCTTGTAAAAGTATATTGTAATTTCATTGTAAATCTAGACCATTCATTATAAGGTCGCAGATCTAATGATAGAGATTATGTTAGGGTTTTTTTCCCTAGAAGGCAACCCTCTTTTATGAGGGAAATGTATTGCAGCTATGTAGGTTGGTGAGTATTGTATTTTGAGAGAGGAGACTGTGAGAGCATTAAGAGGAAGTTACAATGGGTTTTGCTATAGGTTGTATCCCTTCATTTTGTTAGATAATAATAAATAAAGGACCTAGCAATTTCTCTGGTAGACGTAGCCCACACTGGGTGAACCACATAAATCTGTGTCTCTCTTGTATTGTATCTTCTGTATTTTGTTTCTGCATTTGTTTTATTTTATTGCTTCGCAATCCTTTTTTTCTAACACTCTTTCCATCTTGATCGGTACCTTTCGATCGATTGATATGGATTCTATAGACATGTCTTGATGAACAAGCAATGAGTGCAGTGAGTGTCGTGATTTCGTTCATTCAATCCTCTTATTCTATTCCACTTAAATAGGAAGCCAGAGATGGGAGTGGGCCAAAGGGGAACCAAAATCCAGAACCGAATAATATCATCTCACCCTATTATTATTATTATTATTATTTAAGGCTGCCAAGATTATTATACCAACCACTTCATATCCTTTTCCTATCGAAGAAAAAATCCAACCTACGACCCCATGTAGGACATGTAACAAACTCATGCCCTACACGAGACAATTGAAAGAGTGAATATTTTGCAAATAACAAACAATCCTCCCCCTCCGATGTCAGGGGAGTGGCTTTTCACCTTAGAGAGATTGCATAACTTAGAGATTGTATAAGGAACCAGGGCCTTTTCCATCAAGTACCCAAGTTGAGCCAGATCAATCCATTCCTCCTATTAAACAACCTTATGTTCATCCATGAAGAAGATGTCAGATGCATAGGTCCTTAGACCTCCTTCCATTAGTGAAGTTATCATTCAACATATCATATCGACATAGATTATTTATTCCCTAATCCTAGATTGGAAAAAATGTGGTACAAGTATCATAAACATGACACCCACACTACAACTGAATGTCATGTGCTGAGTGATATTGTCTCAATCAAACTCGTTAAAATGGTTTTGAGGAGACGTCCTTTTAGTATAAGTTTAACCCTTTTTCGAACCAACTGGACTAATTAGGAAAAAGGAACACTATGGAGTCATCTTTTAGTGTTTTTCAGACTCTCTAAATGTGAAAAACCACCGATCTTACCTTCTCTGGGCTCATAAAACTTCACATGGAAGGAGTCTTGTTGTGTCATATTTAATCGCATCACATGTATCATCCTTGCATCTTTGACCTAATTTCCACGTCATGTTGCTATTAACTAAACTGTCAAAGAATTCCTTAAATGCAAGTCTTGTAGCACTTTTTTCCTTTGCAATCTCACACCTTGACCCATGGAGGAATTTTCCCGAGTGTCCTTATCCTGCACATGTCTCCTTGCACCGAGAACCAGTATGTTCCATGCACTTGGAACTAGTTTGCTTATATGTGACACTCGTTCCTCCTTTGTAACATAGAATTCTTTTATTCTTTTTCAAGCTCATTAAAAATTTGAAAAAGAAAAAAAAAATCAAATATTCCAAAAAGAGGGGATGGGATATACATTCACTTTTTTCTCGGTAGAAAGATAGTCGCCCTTGGAAAAAGCACATCCTTCTTTTTGTTCTCCAAGCATTGGGATCTAGTATGACCTTAAGAAGTTGTTCTCGACCTATAGAGTTATGTCATCATCCATTTGGTTACTCTTCCAAACATATGGAGAGTTTGTGGTACCTCTTGTATCACAAAATTATGTCAATATTACGCTGCCTGAGTCTCATCATTTTGTCGTACTTTTGTCCAAGGGAATTTTTATCCAACCTGATTCGGCCATTCTGCAGTTTGTCTCTTGACTTTCATGAGTCGACCATCCTGAAAGTCCATTCAAGTTTGGATTCAAAATCCATCAAGTTTTGTGCCTGGTAATCGAGATCTTCCAATCTTTTTCTGATGACATGTCGAAGACCTCGGGGTAGTGAGTCTTACACTCCTATTGTACTCCTACCTTAGATTTTGAATATCTTGAATTTATTGCTCGATCTATCATGCCCTCATCTCCAGATATAGGCATCAATGCTTCTTAAAGATGCATATTATATTGTACTTGTATATCATTGAATGATTTTGAGATGTAGATCCATTGTGTATTGCTCATGGATACACTTTATATAAACATTTATATGACATGGATCTGCAATGTACTTGATTGGTAGCCATGCTTAACTCATATCAAGCATGGGTATGCCTTCCTTGAAGCGATTATCATTGTTTTGCATATGGCATGCTCTCGAACACTCATCCCAGGCTCACTCAAATCTATTCCTTCCCACTAGTAAAGATATTGTGATGTATTTCAACTAGTAGTTGATCTTCTGACCTCACACCTTAGGGGGCATCTGTTGTAGTCCAAAAATTCCTTACCTGTGCATACAAGACATTTTCCTTTCCACTTACATAATTTTCCAAAATACTTGCACCCTGCTAAATAGATAACCCGCATACACACGTGTGTTGCATACAAGTTAGTCTGTGTACATATGTGAGCTGCATACTAGTTGGCCCGCGTTTGCCTCCAAAAATTGCAAAAAGTATAAATTTGCAAGTAATTCGATGGAGTTTCGGGATATCAAGGGTTTCCCAACCATTTTACCCCTTGTATCTCGTCCCCAAACCAAATAACCATCTTTTTCTCAAATAAAAAAGAGGTCTTGGGGTGTCACTTAAAGAGACAAGCAAGAGAATAAGAAAACTCCACCAAAATCCCTTTCCCTTCTTAGCCCAAGTTTTGCATCCTATTCTGAGTTTTGGCCTCAACATTCCCCTCCATTCCTTTCTCTTTATACAAACTAATTGATAATTTGGTTGTGAGAAGAGAGTGTGGGTTGGATGCACTTGGAGCCAGAATAGAGTAGCCTAGACCTAGTTCGTGGAGAAATTTTTGACAAAGGTTGTAATCATTTTTGTCTTGAAACTTAATGAAAGAGTTCATTCTTGTCCCAAACATTATTTCTATATGATTTTATTGATTTATGTATTTATGTCTATATATAAACATTGAAAGTGATAAGTAAAGAGTGCATGTGTTGGCCCTTGACCAAGTTTTGGGAGATCCTTGGTCAATTTGACCTATTTTGGGACTTCAACAGCCTATCGAAGATAGAGTGCAAGACAAAGCAGAGATTGCAATATCTCGGCCCCTTTTTGGGTCCTTTTTGGGGATTTGGGATTATGTAACAGGTATGGGATGTCAGCCCATGGGTTTACCCATGTTTAGGCCTATTTTGTAAAGTATAAATAAGTAGCTAGGTGATATAAGTAGCCTGGCCAATAAGCTAAGTGCAAGTATGGTTTGTAGATGCTCTGTGCATATTGTGAGAAACTTGTAGAGCTAAGTGTAAGTGGTTGTAACAGACTATGAAAGGATTTGTGCTAGTCCTAGCTCAGGGAAGGAGGATTTGGTGAGGTGTGCATAGATCTCTTGTCCTATGCAGAGTAGAGTTTTTGTGGCTCTATGTATGTAGATGACTGATTGAAGCTAATAAAGAAGAAGAGTTGGTGGACATAGCCCCAGGGTGGGGGTGGACCACATAAATACTACGTTATTATTCTCTATGCGATGTTCTGATGTATTTATGTGTTATTTGCTAAGTGATTGATATAGATAGATAGATAGATCTGTTTATGCTTTGTGCTTATGATGAATGTAGATGTTATATCTGATATAGGTGAATGTGCTTAGTGCTTGAATCTGCAAGAACTAATCTATTTCTTTATGCTAAGTGCTTAGATACATTAGATCTAGGTGAATGTTGCGATGCTTTTCTTTATCATTGAAGTAGATATTGGGTAAATAATGATGAACTAATGGTGCTAAGTGCTCTATTAAGTATTATAATCATAGATCTGTGTCCTAGCTAAGGTTGCAGACACCTGAGTCCTGCAACCACCCCTGCCTCTACCTCAGGTGAGACTTCATCTACTTCATAGGTGTTGCCTAAAGGGCCGATAGTTAGGGTTTTGTTAGTGCATTGTTGTAGCATTGAACCCTGGGTCTGCCCCTGTGCGAACAAATGGTTTCGTTGTTGGGACCTGAAACTGTGATTGTTGGGAACTGAGGAAGAAGAAGTTTTGTCCAAAGATCCCACCTAACATTGTGAAAAGTTCTATATCCGAAAGCTTTGTGCTCTGAGAAAGGAAAAAGTGAGACTTTTTTATTAAAAGAGGCAAGATCTGAAATCTCTATGCTCGGATAAAGGACCCTAGAAAGAAATTTTTGAAGGTTAGCTACCATGATCCTAGCATGTAGTACAGGAAAGGCTGAGGATCATTTAAAATAAAGAGATGATTAACCCTATGTTAGAGTTGCAGAATACTAGGACATCTTGCTAAGGAATTCCCTAGGAGAAGACCTATTTGTCTTTGTTGTAAAGCTATGGACCATGAAGTATTGGATTGTCCTAGAATGATTTCTAAGATTAAATAAATCAACACGAGACAAGAAAACCCTAATTTAGATCCAGTAACCAAGATTATGATAGAATCCTAGAAAGAATAAGAAAACGTATTTCTACAAATGAAAGAAACTTTGAATGACCACCGACATGTCAGATTATTAGAGATCTTCAAAGAAAAAGAATGCCTTGAAGTAAGAATAGGAGACTTCGACATTGATTGTGTTCTAGATGAGGAAACACAGGTGAATATCATGACAGAGAGAACTTGGGAAGCTATAGGGAGGCCTGTTATGATTCCTTCATTAGGAGGAATAGGATTATTCAAAGGTAAGCTGATAAAATTATGTGGAAAGCTCAATCGGATACCTATGAATACCAATGGAACTTCGACAAAAAAATATTTTGAGATTGTTAAATTTATTGAGAATAGTGCCCCATTTACCATGCTACTAGGGAAACCTTGGATTGAAAGAGATTGGTCTAGAAGGAAAGAAGAAGAAGAAGTTTTAGAACATCAGAAGAAAGAGTTAAAAGAGTTCATGACTAGAAAGATCGCACACTTGATTGAAGAACAAAAGAACAGATCAAAGCTATTTAACACCAGAGACCCATATGTCGAAGTTGTAAGAACACTAGAAGACCCACAGAAGATTGAAGTATCCATTCCAGATAAAGAAGAAGGATCACCCTCGAATCTTAGGAAAGAATCTCAACATCGCAAAGTACCTATGCCACAAGAAGACAAGAATCAGAATGGAAAAAGGAATACAGAGAAGAAGCTCACTAGGAAGAAGGCTAGAAAGCTAAGTAAGAAGAGAGATAAGATTGACAAGTTGCAGAAGGTTCCAAAGGGAACCTCGCAGAAGGAAAATTTGCAAAATTGGAGCTTCGCTGGGATATCATAACAATGACACATGGAACTTCACCATGGCAAAGAAATATAGTCGTTGGGGACATTATAACTGTTATACCAATGCTCCAAATGGGTAGAAATACATTTATGGATAGACAACTTTCCATTCGACTGTTGGGACCGCACCATAATAGGTAGAACATAGTTAATGAAGGCTTCATACCTATTGCAAGTGAACTGTTGTCGAGTTACCTATTTATCCTGTCGCGCCATGCACCGATAACACTTTTTCCAACTGAGAGTTTGAGCCCGCAGACTAAGTCATTTTTATACAGTGATCAATCAAATGAAGATAACCATATAGTCTGAGCCTCACATGACTCCAAACACTCTACACCGGTTCATGTCTTTGATGAAGTCTCCACTGTGTCGAGAGAGACAGAATTGGGAGATGAGCTAGCTCAACTCCACCACCTAGCCGATAAAGTCGAAGATCGCCTTCGATGAGCACAAGAAGAAACAGAGCAAGTCACCCAGGATTTAACACAAGTACAAGGAGTACTCATAGAGGAACGTAGTTCCACAGAACAGGAAACGATTTCTCTCCAAGCGAATTTTGATGAAGTAAAAGAACAACTACAACAAGAAAAGGAACAGTAGCTTGTAGAGAAACTCGAAGTAAAAGAAGCGGTCAACAGAGCACATCTCTCTGTGAAATTCATAGAAATAAAGACAGAGGATTGAGTCCCACAGCAAGTAGAACAACTCATAGAAGTCATCCAACAGTTACAGCAATGCATAGCAAACTTAGAGCTCTGTGTAGTGCCCAAGACCCCACAAGATGTAAGGGATCAAAGAGTATCAAGTGCTCGAACCACAGTAGAGCAAATAAAACCCCTTGCTATGGAATGCAAGCAACTTACCGATTAGAGTGCCCAGACCTATGAACAACTCATGGAGAACCCAGAATTGAAGGCACTGGAGTCACAACTCCAAGAGGTGAAGTATTAAGCCGAAAAGATACAGGCACAGTTGAAGCCCCTGTTAGCTGTGGAAAGAATGAAGCAATCCCAAGAGCAGTGGACTACCCAACAATAGATCCACACTATCTAGAGAAGAGTTATGGAAGTAACTTAGAGGCTCCAACCCGTACAAGATAAGGCCTATCAATTGTTTACAGAGGTAGAAGGCCAAGGAGAAGAGCTAGAGAAGGTTGTCACTATAGTTGAACAATGTCTAGAGGGACCTATCAATGATGCAGTCATCCAAGAGTTCGTTGAACAGGAGGCTGTAGCACAACAACAAGTTGAAGCAGCTTGAGCCAAGCTCGAGGTGTTCAAAGAAGAACTAGTTAGATCAGAGTGACTCGAGACGAGTCACAAGTGAGTGTTAGGGGCCTATTGGCCCTTGACCAAGTTTTGGGAGATCCTTGGTCAAGTTGACCTATTTTGGGACTTCGACAACCTGTCTAAGATGAAGCGCAAGATGAAGTAGAGATCACAGGATCTCAACCCCTTTTTGGGTCCTTTTTGGGGATTTGGGATTATGTAATGGGTATGGGATATCGGCCCATGGGTTTACCCATGTTTAGGCCTATTTTGTAAAGTATAAATAAGTAGCTAGGTGATATAAGTAGCCTGGCTGATAAGCTAAGTGCTAAGTGCAAGTATGGTTTGTATATGCTCTATGCATATTGTGAGAAACTTGTAGAGCTAAGTGCAAGTGGTTGTAACAGACTGTGAAAGGCTTTGTGATATTCCTAGCTCGAGGAAGGAGGATTTGGTGAGGTGCACGTAGATCTCCTGTCCTATGTGGAGTAGGATTTTTGTGGCTCTATGAATGTAGATGATTGATTGAAGCTAATAAATAAGAAGTGTTGGTGGATGTAGCCACAGGGTGGGGGTGAACCACGTAAATACTGTGTTATTCTGCTTTGTGCGATGTTCTGATGTATTTATGTGTTATTTGCTAAGTGCTTGATATAGATAGATAGATAGATCTGTTTATGCTTTATTCTTATGATGAATCTGATATAGGTGAATGTTCTTAGTGCTTGAATCTGCTAGATCTAATCTATTTCTTTATGCTAAGTGCTTAGATACATTAAATCTGGGTGAATGTTGTGATGCTCTGTTTTATCTGTAAAGTAGATATTGGGTAAATAATGATGAACTAACGGTGCTAAGTGCTCTATTAAGTATTATAATCACAAATCTGTGTCCCATCTAAGGTTGCAGACACCTAAGTCCTCCAACCACCCTTGCCTCTACCTCGGGTGAGACTTCATCTTCTTCGCAGGTGTTGTCGAAAGGGCTGGTAGTTAGGGTTTTGTTGGTGCGTTGTTGTAGCATTGAACCCTGGGTCTACCCCTGTGCCAACAACATGTGTTGTAGCATTTTTTTCCTAATATTTTACAGGTCATATTTGGGAGGAGACCCATAATATAGGAAGTTTCAAAGAAGAAAAGTTCTAAGCTAGCCGCAAGGACTAAAGGTGCACCCATTGACCTTCTTCCCTCTCTCTTGTCATTCAGTTTAGATATTTTTGGGGTACTTCAAGGGTGGAATAGTATTTTAAGGGAAGTCTGCACTCTACCTGTACCTAGACCCATTATAGGGGTAGGGGGGGGTTTCCCCATAGAATACTTCCCTCATAAAGGATAAAGAATGGATATTGTCCACAACATTCAGGAGGATGAAACAATTAAAGACATGGGAGGAAGCATTGCAAGGATTTATGTAGTCTTGGAAAACAAGCAAACAAAATATTAATCCCCCATGATCAAAGTGGAAGGTAAGTTTGATATCCAACCCATAACAATGTTAATTGATTCCAGAGCTAGCCATAGTTACATCAATGATAACATTGTTGAAAGATTTCACTTGCAAAAAAGCATAAGAAATATTGGCTAGTTCAGTTAGCCACAAGGGATAAGAGAAAGATCAATGAGTTGGTTAAATATTGTCATATAGACATGAATGGACTCAACATGAAGGTAGATGTAAACATCATACCATCGAGTTCATATGACTATATAATTGGCATGGATTGGTTGGAGAAATGATTAGAATCTGGACCAGGGGTCAAATTTTAGCCCAAAAATCAAAGTGTTCGGAATCACCTAAAAAAAAACCTGTGTGTAGCCCTCATTTTCACGAACCCAATGCACTTCAAATGGGGTTAAAAAGACATCAGATGAGTGAGATATCACGTTCTATTCGATTTGCCAAACAGGCAAAAATTGTTGACTGTACAGTCCGTACAGTCTGTACAGATGACGTGGCAGAGGTTGTACACTGACATGGATGACCGTACATATGACATGGAAGTAGTTGACATGGCATGATGGTGACATGGGAGAATCGGATGTCAACACGCATCCTCATTTGTGTGAATGAAATGGTGCCATATGGCACCCCCTTTTGTTGGCATTTGGAAACATTATTTGGAGTCCACAAAACTCGACCTCACGACCTCCGGTTAGGGAAGAGTCTTGGCAGAGGCCACCAGCCGGTGCGCCACCATGGTGTTTCTTAGTACTATATAACTTTAAAATTATTTAAGTTTTAAAATATTCCATATGGGCGTGGGGTCGGGATTGGGGCTTAGCCCCAACCCCTGATTGCTAGCACTTTCACCATGTGACCACACAAATAATTTGGTGCACTCTTTTTCATGTAACGGTTGGAACCTTTTTCACCCAACCCTTGGTGCGACCGCAACCCGTCATTCACACGGCCCCTTTTATGCACTAACAACTTGGCCACATGGCCCCATGCACCCAATGGGGGCCCAAGATCCGCTAACGGTTCAATATTTTGGAACCAATTTTGGAATGCATGCAGGTGTTGGATTTAGGGATGGGAAAACACCCAGAATCTAGGTTTTTCACACAGGAGGTGCGAATTGGCGAACCAGAGACAACAAGCTTGAAGGAAGAAAATGGAAGGAGGCCTATATTCTTCATTTTTGGCCAAATGAGGTGCCGAAAAAGCCCAGCTAGGGGTTTTTGAATGTTCTCAATCCATTGGCACTGTTTTCAAACACATTTGGATACGTATTTTGTAGTTTTTTCTACCTTGAAGTTTTAGGAGCTCTAGGGAGCTCAGGGCCACCATTGATGGAGGCATGCTCAGATGAACCCAAGTCTATTTTCTGTGACTGAATAGTCATTTTTGACTATTTGTTATGATCTGAACACATTGGGATAAGTTTTAGAGGCATTTGAGGACTTTTGTAGTTGTTTTTTCCACAAGGAAGCTCAGGGAAGCTCAAGGCCACATGTAGAAGAGATCATGCCCCGATTAGCCATGGTCCGTTTTCAAAGTTCTATTAGTCATTTTGGGGGTTTTTATGTATTCTGAACCCAATGGTACAGTCAGCAAATCCATTGGATTTGAGAAACAACTTGTAAAATAATATTTGACAAACTAATCCTAGAGAGCCTAGTCCATTGATGGAGGCTCAAGGAGATGTAGCCCAGTTGGGGGTGAACTACTTTATCATGTTGTTCTTGTTGTGAGTGTTTGTTGGTTATTATTTGCTGCAAGTTATTTTTTATGTTGTATTTATGTAAACAACATATTTAACCTTTTAAAAAACAACCTCACACTTAAATAGCTAAAAGGAGCCAAACTTGACACATAATTTCTCTTCCACAACTATGACATTGAGCAAGGTCCTGAAGTTTATTTTAATGGAGTAGAGGGTGATTGCATAGAAAATCAAGTCAGCCCCCTATTTTCAGATCAGTTGGTATCAAAGCATAGTTTTTCTCATGTGATTTCCATTGATAGCTAGATTTTTAGTTGTTGGTATTATTGTGCAAGTTTTGTGTTGAAGTTTGATATCTTGCAAGGATGGAGGAAATTTCAAACATTGATAGTTCTCTTACATCTTCATTATCCAAGTTATTTGACAAATAGATGTTGAAGGAGTTTGTAACCATGAGAGATACGGTACAAGAGTTGTGGGAAGATAGAAAGGAGAGAATTTTCCTTCAAGAGCAGTTGATGGCCATGAAGGAGGAGAAGCACCAGCTTCTTGAAAAGTTGCATGAGATGGAGACTCAACTCCATGAGGAAAAGGAAACCCTTACCAAGTACATGCATCAACATGAGGTATGTAATGATGGTTTTTCTTCAAATTCCTCTCAAGATGAATGCTTTGGTGTTTTTGAAAATCACACTAGAGGAATAGGGTCTAAGTTATTGTTAAAAATGGGATATGAAGGTAGAGGGTTAGGCAAGCATGCACAAGGCATTGTTGAGCCTATTATTGTTGAGGAGAGGCCCAAGTATAAGGGTCTTGGATATGAACAGAAAGATGGAGTGAATTCCAAAGTTGAGGAGACAAGGGAAATAGTTCCAAGAACAACTTTTGTTTCAAGTTCAAACCCTCAATCATGCAAAGTATGTGTTCAAGATGAATCCAAATGTGTGAAACAAGAGCATTGTGACAGCCATGAGGACAAGAAAATTTTTGTTGGTCTTCAAAGGAGAGCTAGTAACTCTTCAAATTCACCTCCTCAACAAGGTGATAAAGCTGAATGTTCGAGAACTTTTGTTTCAAGTTCAATCCCTCCTGCAAAGTATGTGTTCAAGATGAATGAAAATGTGTGAAACAAGAGAGTTGTGACAACCATGAGGACAAGAACATTTTTGTTGGTCTTCAAAAGAGAGTTGGTAACTCTTCAAATTCACCTCCTCAAGAAGGCGATGAAGGTGAATGTTCAAGGTATATTTCTACCTATAATTTAGTTTCTTTTGATTATGTTAAGCATGGTAAATTTGCATGTAAAAATGGAAAAAAAATTCCATGTACATATTGTGGTTTAGATAACCATCATGTTTCAAGATGTTGGAAAAGATTGACCACATTCAGGAAACTTTCTAAGGAAAGGCAACTTGAAAAGAAGATGCAAAAGATTTGCACTCATTGCCAGAAGAGAGGTCATCTCATTGACCAATGTTGGGCATTACATCCAAGCACTCATACATAGCACAAGAAGCAAATGGATAAAGATATTGGCAAGAATGGAAGAGGAGATTCCATCATCGATGTGAGTCAAGATGATTCACAAGAAGACGGTTTTCAACAGAAAAATTCACCATTGAATTGGCTTGGTAAGAAATGGTTAGATTTCTTGAGCAAGTAAGGCTTGCATTTTTCTATTGTAGATGCACATTTCAGCCTTATGTATGCATTTATGTTGAAAGTATGACAAGTTTGCATGTGAATGCATTTCTTTTGAAGACATTCTTGTTGTCACACAACTTCGCCAGGAGGATGTAAAACATGGGTATGATACTCACTTGCTTCATGCATTTAGATTTTCATTTCAGCTCTTATGTACCCACATGTTTTTGGGTTTATGTACGTATGTTTGTTCTTGAAGGAGAGTTGAAGAGCTATGCACATGCATGTGGTTTTGTATGTGTGTAAAAAATGAACTTTGTGAAAGTTTCATTATGAGTGAATTATGAATGTAACATGGTTGTGTATCATGAACGTCGACTTTTGGAATGTCGATATGTTTCAAAAGAGTCTTGACTTGTGTCGATGTTGTCTTGATGACTATGTTATGTCGTTCATGTTTTTCGACTTATGTTTTAGTCGATGGTGTTTGTTGGCTTGTAAGTCAATATTGAGTACACCAAGATGCAAGAAAACGCCATGCACTTTGATGAAGTACAAGATATGACCATTATTGCTTGAAGAGCAAAAGACTTTGTTGGCATCATTTCCAGTCTTGTATAAAATTTGTTTTCAAGATTGATGGTTTTTCTTGGTTTGTGACAAGATGTTGCAGAAAACGTTTTGCAGCCATTGTAGAGAGAATTGTGTTGACGCCAAAGAGTTCACAAGAGGGACTTGATTCTCAGTGGGAATGCTATCAGTCTTCCAAATACAAAGAGAATAGTGGGTCAGCAACAACCAGAGGACAGTGGTTGAGGGACATAGCCAGTTGTAGTGCAAGGCATGTCAATGTACCCAGGTGATTTCCAAAAAATACTTTTCCAGTAGAATCAGTTGATAGAAATTGGAAGTAGAATATTAATGAAGCTCAGGTAGATAATCATCAGCTTTTGTGGGTCCAAAATCCTTTTAGTGGGAAGGTGTGATCAGAATCTAGACCAGGGGTCAAATTTTAGCCCAAAAATCAAATTGTTCAGAATTGCCTCAAAAAAAACAGGTGAGTAGCCCTCGTCATCATGAACCCAACTCACTTCAAACGGGGTCAAACGGACATCGGATGAGTGAGATATCGCGTTTTGTCTGATTTGCCAAACAGGAAAAAATTGTTGATTGTACAGTCCGTACAAATGACGTGGAAGGGGTCGTACGTTGACATGGATGACCATACAGATGACATGGTAGAAGATGAAATGGCATGAGGGTGATGTGGCATGATGGTGACATGGGTGATTTGGATGTCGACACATGTCCTCATTTGTGTGAATGAAATGGTGCCACCTGGCCCAGTCGAGGGCTACCATGTGGAACCCCCTTTTATTGGCATTTGGAAAAATTATTTGGAGTCCACATGACTCGGCCTCCTGAAATCCAAGTAGGGCAGAGTCTTGGCAAAGGCCACCAACCGATGCACAATCATGGTGTTTCTTAACACTATATAACTTTAAAATTATTTAAGTTTTAAAATATTCCATATGGGCATGGGGTCGGGGCTGGGGATTAGCCCTAGCCCCCGATTGCTAGAACTTTCACCATGTGACCACACAAATAAGTTGGCATGAAATTTTCCATGTAATGTTTGGACCCTTTTTCACTCGACACTTGACGCAACCCCAGCCTGGCATGCACATGGCCCCTTTTATGCACTAACAACTTGGCCACATGGCCCCATGTGCCCAACACCTCCGATTTTGGGGGCCCAAGATCTGCTAGTTGTGCGAAATTTCGGCACTAATTTTGGAATGTGCATGGGCAATGGGTTTAGGGATGGGAAAATTCCAATAAGATAGGTTACTCACATAGGAGGTGCGAATTGGCGAACCAAAGACAACAAGCTTGAAGGAAGAAAATGGCAGGAGGCCTATTTTCTTCATTTTTTGGCCAAATGAGGTGCCGAAAAAGCCCAGCTAGGGGTTTTTGAATATTATGAATCCATTGGTGCTATTTCAAAATCCAGTTGGAGACTTATTTTGTAGGTTTTTCTACCTTGAAGTTTCAAGAGCTCTAGGGAGCTTAGGGCCACCATTGATTGAGGTCATGCTCAAATGAGCCCAAGTCTATTTTCTGTGATGGAATAGTCATGTTTGACTAATTGTTATGCTATGAACACATCGAGACAAGATTTAGAGGCATTTGAGGACTTTTACATGTGTTTTTTCCACAAGGAATCTCAGGGAAGATCAAGGCCACCTGTAGAAGAGGTCATGCCTGGATGGGCCATGGTCTGTTTTCAGAGTTCTCTTAGTCATTTTTGGGGTTTTTATGTATTTTGAGCCCAATGGTACAGTTAGTAAATCCATTGGAGTTGAGCAGAAGCTTGTAAAATAATATTTGACAAACTAATCCCAGAGAGCCTACTCCATTGATGGAGGCTCAAGGAGATGTAGCCCAGTTGGGGGTGAACTCCTTTATCATGTTGTTCCTGTTGTGAGTGTTTTCTGGTTACTATTTGTTGAAAGTTATTTGTTCTGTTGTATTTATGTAAACAACATGTTTAACCTTTTAAAAAAAAACCTCACACATAAACAACTAAAAGGAGCCAAACTTGACACATAATTTCTCTTTCACAACTATGACATTGAGCAAGGTCATGAAGTTTATTTTAATGGAGTAGAGGGTGCTTGCATAGAAAAACAAGTCAGCCCCCTATTTTGAGATCAAGAAACATCATTCTATCCTATATTTTTACCACAAGACAATCACATGTCTTGATGAGGAAAGGAAACAAGGAAAGATTCAAGGAATTCCAAGAGTTGTAGCTGTTAGAGAGATTTCAGTTATGCAATTGAAAAATATCTTTAGAAAGGGATGTTAGATGTTTGCATCCCATATGGAGGAGGAAACTAAAGATAAAGTGGAAAGCATTGAAGACCATCTGGTCTTGAGTAATTTTGAATATGTTTTTAGAGAAATTCTAGGATTTCCACCCAAGAGAGACATTGATTTCTCTATTGATCTGGTTCAAGGAGTTGCCCCAATGTCTAAGACACCATATAGAATGGGTACATAAAAATCGAAGGAGTTACAGATGCATCTTGAAGAATTGTTAAAAAATGGGTATATACGCCCAAGTGTGTCACCTTGGGGATCCCCAGTTCTTTTTTTGAAGAAGAAGGATTGAACCTTAAGGCTATGTATTGATTTCAGGCAACTTAATAAGGTTACCATAAAGAATAAGTATCCTTTTCCCATAATTGATGATTTTTTTGATCAACTGAAAGGTGCAAGAATATTTTCAAAGATTGACTTGAGATTACTCTATCATCAAGTAAGGATAAAGGAATTATACATCAACAAGACAACATTCGGAACAAGATATGGGAATTATGAATTCTCAGTAGTGCCATTTGGGATATCAAATGCCCCAACATTTTTTATGTGTCTGATGAATGGAGTGTTTATAGAATACCTGGACAAGTTTGTGATTGTGTTCTTAGATGATATACACGTCTATTCTAAATCAGAAGAGGAATATGAGCAACATTTAAGAATGGTGTTGCAAGTTTTAAGAGAGAAAAAATTATATGCTAAGCTCAGTAAGTGCATATTTTATCAAAAGAAGATTCACTACTTGGGGCATACAATATCAACAACAGGGATAGAAGTTGACCCTAATAAGATATAGGCCATTAGAGGATGTCCAATGCCAAACAATGTGATAGGGATAAAATCATTCATGGGTCTTGTTGGTTATTACTGAATATTCATAAAAGGGTTATCAAAGATTGCAAGTCCAATCACTTCTTTGCAAAAGAAGGGAGCGAAGTTTGAATGGAATTCCAAGTGTGAAGAGAGTTTTCAACAGTTGAAGGGAATATTGACAAGTGCACCAATATTGAAGATTGCAGATCCAAACAAATGTTTTTTTATGTGCACCGATGCATGAAAGGAAGGACTCGATGGAGTTCTTAGTAAAGGGGACCATGTGGTATTCTATGAGTCTAGAAAATTAAAAGAGCATGAGATGAATTATTCTACACATGACTTGGATTTAGCAGCAATTGTTATCGGACTAATTGGTAGGTGCAGACACTAATTGATCTCCCTAGATCCACCTAGATTTAGAACAAAACACACCAGAACATGACGCTTTCCTTAAGTTTTTAATATTGAATTTACTAACTAAAGAGAGATGAGTGACATACCATTTAAATGTCACTTCCTCTCGCCATCGCCATCCTAGCTCCGTTCCAATGCTCATACAATGATGATCCTGCAAAA
>JZKD02S2392039.1:24362-38082 GCA_000966675.3 Picea glauca | reverse complement strand
AACACAACAAGCTTTATAGGAAAGAATCATATTACTGTATCATATTAAATGTGAAAGAGAGATTACAACCATGGCCTTGATGTCGTAAGGTCCCTTCCAACTCTCCTTCGTTCCCTGTAGACTTCCACTCCAAGAATTCTGAGAGCATAGATCTGATACTACTCACAATCTATCTTGACAAAGGAAAAACTCAAAGACACTCCAACCAAGATAATAATTCCAAGCCAAATCCATCTTAGCCAATCCCAAAAGCTCTAAAAGCTAACCAAAGCTCAAAAGATAACTTTCTCCATGAGAGCTCCTCTCCTTTTATAAGTTGAAGAGGATAAGGTGAGGAGGTTAGGATGATCCCACTAAATCATGAAAGCGAGTAAGATCCACACCATTCGGATGCCACCTCACCATGGAAGTTTCTCCTTCTAGAAGATTCGAGAAAATGCTCCTCTTTCCCACGTGTAAGCATTCTCACACCCTGCCTATAGAGAAACTTGTGAACCTCTCGCAACCCAGCTATGGTGCAACCTACGAGAATCAGGCATTCTCGCACCCTACCTATATAGCAACTTGCGAACTTCCTTTTTTACAATGTTTTTACAAGGGAAAATGAAACTTCTTTTCTCAGGAAAATTTCTTCTCTCTTCTCTCTTCAGGAACACTGGCCACTGACCCTTCTGAAGCCAACAGATAGGTTTACATCATTAACGGTCATAGGGATGAAGAAAATAATTTGTAACAATGATTATACATGCATTGAAAATGTGGAGGCATTACATTATGGGTAAGAAATTCAATCTAAGGATAGACCACTGTGGTTTGAAGAATTTGTTTGGACAACCAACACTAAATGCTAGGAAAACTAGATGGATGGAATTTTTGAGTGAATATGACTTCAAAATTAAGCACATAAAGGGAAAGTAAAATCAAGTGGTTGATGCACTCAGCAGTAGATCTCATGAAGTGCATATTGCAGCCATTAGCATGTACATGATAGATCTGAAAGAAAGAAAAAAATGCAACAACAAATTCAAATCATAATTATTTAAAAATAAAAGAGATATTACAAAAAGGTAACTTTTAGCAGAAATTTAATTATCATGAGTTGAAAGAAGATGTAATTCTCAGGTACAAAGGTAAGTTGTATGTGTCAAATTCTAGGGAGATTAAAAATGTAGTGTAGAGGGAGATGCACCATGTGTCATATGTCGACAACTCAGGATATCAGAAAACAATTGTAGCAATAAGAAGCTAATATTTTTGGCCATGAGTGAAGAAAGAAGTGGCTAATAACATAGCTTGATGTCTAGAATGCCAAAAAGTAAAGATAGAACATAGACACCCAACAGATTTGTTACAACCATTTCCCATTCCATAATGGAAGTGGGAAGTAGTTACAGTTTATTTTATTACTAAGCTACTAAGAACAATGAAGCAACATGATTCCATCATGGTGGTGGTGGATAAATTGACTAAAGAAGAACATTTCATTCCATTAAATACTACACACAAGGCAACAAATATTGCAAAAATTTATATGAGAGAAGTTGCTAGGCTACATGGAGTGCTTAAAGTAATAGTTTCAGATAGAGATCCAAATTTTACTTATAATTTTTGTAAGGGTTTGCTCAAGGGATTTGGACAAATTTAAATCTTATCACAACATATCATCCAGAGTCAGATGGAGAAACATAAAGGACTAACCAGATGATTGAGGACATTCTTAGAATGTATGTGATGGATCAACCATAAAAGTGGGAAGATTATATTCATTTAGTTGAATTTTCCTACAACAATAAGTATCATGCCTCATTGAAAATGAGTCCATTTGAGGAATTGTATGGTAGAAAATGTAACACATGAGTGATTTGGGATAACCCGACAGAGAGATCAATTGTTGGGCTAGAATTGTTAAAAGAAATGGAAGATCAAATGTAAAGGATAAAGAAAAATTTAAAGATGCACATGATAGTAAGAAAATTTATGCAGATAGGAACATATATTTCAGCTGCCCAAAGTTGGCAACACGATATTATGGGCCTTTTGAAATATTAGAAAAGAGAGGGAACATTGCATACATGTTAGATTTTTATGCATCCATGAGAGTTGATAATGTATTTCATGTGTCATTGTTAAATAAATATGTGTTTGATCCTAACCACGTAATTGATTGGAATGTGATCCAGGTGGAGCACGAAGGGGATTTCCGGGTTGAATCAATATGCATCCTAGACCAGAAAGTCAAAGTGCTCAGGAAAAAATCCATAGGGATGGTAAAGGTTCAATGGACCTGCTACAGTATTGAAGATGTTACATGGGAGCATGAAGAAAACATGCAGGAAGAATACCCACAATGTTTTGTTAGTTTTGAAGAAAATGCAATGAAAGACTCAATTTTGAGTGGTTAAAATTATGAAACCACATCTTAGAGTCCTAACCAATTACGTTGGAGACCTTGATAAATGAATGGCTCATTCCTTGGGCTGGCCTGGATAAAAAAATGGTAAATCCCTTGGGTTATCCCTAATAAATGAATGGTTCCTTCCTTGGGTCAGGGAGTTGAGAGGAACATGAGACTATGGTTGGAGTTGTTGTTGGAGTTGAAAAAATGCATAATTTTATTTTCTAAGTATTTTGATCTAAATTTTCATATATGAATATAGGAATAGAGTGCACCGAGGAAGACACAAAATGGTATGGGATGGGAATGTAGCATCTCCATTATAATCCCCAGTTTGATTAATGATTATGTAGATATATTGTGTGGCTACGACCAAAGCGATGTAATGTGTGAATTGTATTTTATTTTTATTTTTATTAATAAAATGTGATGCCAGCTGCTAAGGGGAAATGGAAAAGAGATGGCATATGAATTAATCCATAAGAGGGGGGAGTTTCTAGGATAATGGCCAAGAGGGTTCCAAGGGGGAAATACCCATGTATATTAATTTAACCCATTTTCCTAAATTTTCTATTTTTATGTGAACCTTCCCATTTCTGATTGAGTGTTCCCAAAGCCAATCATTGAATACATGTAAGAGGGTGGGTGTGAGGGGTCACATATAAAATTTATTGAGAACTTGGGGCTTGAGTACAATCATCTTAGGGAAGAGTGTGAGTCAAGAAAGGTAAGACAAAGAGAGGAAATTTGTATGGGTTGGAACTACAATTTTTAGTTAGTCAAGTTTTGTGCATGAGAGCCAAGAAGAGAGAAAGAAACATAGATTGAAGTTGAGGTAGTGATGGAGGGAGAATTATAGAGCATGTTGGAGTGTAATTGGAGTGAATTAGATCTAGAAAACTGAAGAGCTAGGTTTTCAGGCCTGAAGAGTGAACTCTTGTGTGAGTTTCACTAAAACACCAAGTGTTTGTTGTTGGTTTGGTTATATTTTTCCTAACTACAATTTCCCTTGAGTTCCTGGCTAAGATATTCCTAGTTGCATGTGCCAGAGAGACCATGATAAACGAATGGGATTCCCAAGGGACTGAGATTAGTGAAGGGGTACATTTCTTGTTTTGGAAAAGTCAAGAGGAAGAGAGTTGGTGTAAAATTAGTATAATTGTAGGAGAATATCAGTGGGGTTGATAGTTTTATGAGCTGTGAGTGGACTATGAGAGACCACCCTCTTTTGTGGATTGCTAGCCTCAACTTGGGGGTGACTGCATTTTTTGATTTGGAACAATTATTCTATGGTTGGGTGGAACGTCTATCCCAAGCAGCTGGTTGCACAAGTATTGTGAAAAGATGAGTGTTTTATCTTGTTATTATTTTAAATTATGTGTTTAATTGTTGTGCATGAACTTTGTGTACTTGGAAGTGATTTATTTGTTTCTATAATAATTTTTTTATCTTCATTTCATGTTTACTATTATCATGTGGTAGATGTGTCTATTTTGTGGTTGTAGAGAATAGCTAAATATGTTTTAATTTGTAGTTGTAAGCTATGGGAAATCAACTAACTATAAATGAATTAATTTAGTTAGCATAAATTTTTCATTTTTAAGATTGTTCTGCACTGTAATGTCACTCACATGTGTTAGGGGGCATTACACTAGGAATGATTTTTTAGCAGAGTTTTGGGTGGGCCCAAGTATACAAATAGGGATATGAAGGGGACACAGGCCCATGAAAGGAATCTCAACTACTATGGTGGAAACATATGCTATAATAGATGTCCCAAAATGTGTGAGGTCAGAAGGAGATTTGATGGTTGACATATATTATAATACTATCAAGGAAGCTAATAGGTTGGACCAAGTGGAAAATATCTGCAACCAAATCCAAGTCATGAAATGAATATGTTCCAGAGGTGATGCATATCCATGCTCAGGTGTGGACAAGCATGAATACCACATCAAGTACACTGTGGATCCAATAAGTATATATAAAGTAGTGATCAGGGCCACACAAAGGATACATGGTGGATCCATGTCAAAATAGATCATATCCATGAACAATACATAGTGGATCTATGTCTCACAATATACTAGGAGGATAACCAAAATAGTGATATCAAAAAAATGATACTCTAAAAGTACCAATGTCATATGGATAAGTGGTATTGTCTTGCACAACTTAGGTAGAGACATAAAGTGGATATTGTTATGAGGAAAATATCTTTATGGCTAGGGGTAAACCACAACAGACGGAATGACATGCATAAATCAACTCTAATACCAAGTATTCTATATAAATGAAATGCTAACAAGACAAGGCTAAGATCCTACCTCATCTGGATGTTCGAAGAAAACCACCTTTGAGCACGTGACCCAAAACTTTATACCTGCAAATTGTCCTCAAAATCCAAGATACACAAGAATATGGTGATAATATATAATTTTATCATATAAATTAGCATAATCCATTAACGTACATGACAAATATGCCCATGGAATAATAATTCAAATATTTGCAAGATATCAATTCGACGAGAAAAGAGTATTTCTATTAAAATAATCAGCAGAAGTACATCGGTGAAAAACTTCTATAACGACACATATCAGAACCGCAAAACTAAGTCCCTCCAGTTGGGCCTCCACCACTTCAATCCTCCACAAAGGAAAACTCATATATAGGAGTCAATGAGGTTCTGCATCATAAAGAAAGAATATCTTGGGGAGCAAATAAAAGGAGTGCATATTTTCAAGGACAAAGGGATGCAGACTCAATATGAAAAGAAATTTCTCCAGAGTGTCTTTTCTCTCAAAGTTGAGATGTCAAATTGTCTCAAGTCTTGGATATGGCTCAATTTATAGCCTTCAAATGGAACTGAAGGGACGATTCAGAGTGTTTCCAGTATGCAGAAGGTCAAGGATCATGGATATTGTGACATGGCATGGAAACCCAACATAATTTTTAATTTTTGAGCACCAAACCCCATGTACACAGGATGTAGTGGAGAAGCCTACATATACGCTTGTTGTATAACTGGTAGGGCATGTATATGTGAAAAAATGTGCATTTTTGGCTTTGGAATTAACAAAAATGGGACTTCAAGTCTGCAAAGGGTAATTGAAGGCCATATAAGAAAGTTGCATGGAGTGAGGTAAAATTTGTTGTAATTGATGCCCCCTGATGTGTGAGTTCAGAGGACTATCTACGATGGACGAAATACATTATAATTCCTAGAAGTGGAGTAATGAAGACTTAGTTGGAAGTACTAGTTGCTCATAAGAATATTAAAATCCAAGATGACTTTGTACACATGAATTCCAATCTGAATTACACTGAAGATCCATGTGGAAATATATCAAATAGTTGTTCATGGCCATTAATAGGAAATGCAAAGTAGAAATATGCCATAGGCTGTCATAGTCATGAACAAGACACAATGGAATCTTGTCTCAAAATCAACTGAAGATATATGTATACAATGGAGTACAATTTGATCGCCCATGATCACTGAATTCATATAGTTACTGGTCCAATGAAAGACAACAACATATAAAGGATGTTGCTACTATAAGTTGGAGGTCTTATACACTATCTACCAAAGGTACAAGTCTACATCATGTGAATAGAGGAGTTGAGTTTGAACACAATGAGACTTCATTTGATTACCAGTCATTAAGGCACATCGTTAACAAATGCGAGATAACGCACCAATATTGAAAGTAGGTATCAAGGCACCGAGTACATTCTAGAAGTGTGAATAAGGGTGTTGAGGTCGAACACTTGAAGAATCCATCTATCAGGAGACATTGATTTATTCCCAACTATCGATGGTGGGAGAACTTGCCACTAATGACTACAAGCCTCTAGGTACTCATAGGACTGTAGGTCTCATTTCCAGAATAGATGAGTTGAATTCGATGGAAGGAGACCCGCTGAAAGGAGAGCATTAAAGCATATCTCATCATCCAGCATGAGTTACAAAGAAATAGATTGATGCCTAGTAGGATATTAGATGAATAGGATGTTTAAGAACCAATAACCCTATGTGTCCCTCATATGCACTAAATGCAAGTAGTGCACAAGAGATACCCTCTAAATAGTAGCCAATAAGGAGAACTAATGACAAAGGAAAGTAAACCACCAATAATGATAATAGAATCCAAGACACTACACGAATCCCAATGTGTGAATAGGTTTTCTTCCATCGAACACAAGGGAAACCCCCCAATCAATGACCAATGAGGAAATGTCATATTTTGGATTCAAGGTTACCTACCCATAATGAAAGTAGGCTTAGGGTGCATAGTAGGACAACAACTTCATGTGACTCTGAGATACATTGAGGGTATGGCCGACATGCAATGTCAAGAGTTATGAGAAATGGAAGAAACATGATTATAATATTACTTTGAACAAGAGAATGAGACATATGGATAACTCAGGAAGCATAGACTTGAGGATAAGAATTTGTGATGCAGGAGGCATCAACAAACTCTCCATAGGGACTAGAAGAATCACCAGTCGGAAGAGTAAACTGTAAGTAACGAGATCAACTTTCTAAGGTCATGCTAAACCCAAAATTTGGATGAAAATGGACTCAAAAGTGTTTGTTTTGTTCAAAAGCGACACGAATTCTGTCGATATGAGATAATATTCTTTTCTCGCCCATATTTTTTTGGTTTTTTATAGGCAAAGAAATTTTATGATACAGGAGAGGAAACTAGTGTCACGAGTAAGAAACTAGTTCCAAGCCTTGGAACATACCTATGCCCAATGCAAGAAAGTGAATGCAGGGCATGGACACTTGGGGGTATGTTTCCTCTAAGGGTACAGGGTGTCAAGATACAAAGGACATATGGAAGGCACTTCTTGGCTAGTGATGCAAATTCTTGAGGTAAGAGGATTATAAAGGGAAAGTGGGAACCAATAATAGGCTCAATAATGCAAGCAGGATGATGGAATGCAATTACAACTTAACTCCAAAAAATGTCCTTTTTCGTAGATTTAGTCCCCTAGGTCCAAAAAAGTATAAAATAATACCCAGGAGAACTCTTCTAGCCAATGGTGACTAGAGTATTCCTTTTTTGTAAGTATTCTACTTGGTTTGGAAAAGGGTTAAACTTATACCAAATAGACGTCCTTTCAAAACCATTTAATGAGTGTGAAATAGACAAGTTCACTCGACAATCTTTTCATTTTTTGGAGAGTTGGAAAAGATCTTAACTAAGACTCGGGGGGAGTCCCATAGGTAATGGTTAGAATGATTGTGAGTAAGAAAATGGGGTTTGAATGCCAAACCATATTGGTACTATAAGGAACTCTCGGTTCTATGGAATAACATCTACATGGGCACCAAATGCCACAAAGGTTCTAACTAGGGCACCCATGTTTGGTAGGTCTCTACCACTTAATAATGAAACTTCTAGAAGTAGTGACAAGGTTCTGTGTCGCTAATAAATGGGTTCATACCTAGGGTGTATGGATCATGGTCATATGATGATGCAAGAATTAAAAATAGAGTAAACACCTATCCTATATTTCAATGAATGGATATACCCATAAAAGAAATGAAAGGGAGGTACGACGCTGGAAACCGTAAAAAATCCTAGACAAAACCACTAAAAACCAAGTCTTTTCATTGTGCTATTATTCCATAAGGTCAAAAAGTAGAAAATAACTATAGAAAGTGGGTAATAAATTTCTACTAATAGTAAAAATAGAACATTTTACCATACCCTTTGAGTTTTTTCACCCACATACTGCATTTTAGGCCATTTTCCCCATGATCTTCAAGTGTCGATTGTGGGATATACGATCAATAGAATCAACAACCATTTGTAAAAAGTAAGTGCCCATCCCCTTTCCTTAAATTTCAGTGGTTTAAATTTCAGTTTTAGTCCCCATGTTTTTAGTATTAGAGGGAGTTATATGGAAACTAGGGTGTGCATGGGTGAAAGATGACCGGGTCGCATATATGACCCCATAAACATGGGTAAAGAGAATCCTAGACGTGTATATGAATCCCTATACATGAATATTATCAAGTTATCCCGCGTACAAGTCCATGAACAAGATTTTGAAAGGGTTTTAACTCAAAAAATTGTTTCTC
Source organism: Picea glauca (assembly GCA_000966675.3). NCBI lineage: Eukaryota > Viridiplantae > Streptophyta > Pinopsida > Pinales > Pinaceae > Picea > Picea glauca. Next base: position 29,584 of record JZKD02S2392039.1, on the reverse strand, counting down.
CTTTGCAGGATGGTTATTGAATGGAGGGAAAGGGAGCACGAGGAGATAGATGAAGTAGTGGGAAGAGATGCAAGGGCCTGAAAATATTTAAAATAATGCGGCCTTTATAAATTTTGGGATCTCAAGGGAATGCGAGATTAGGTAAGGTTACTCGAGTTACTGGTAAACTACTGGAATCTGGAGATAGAGTCCTTCAATATTGATGGGAAACCATTGATAATTGAAGTGGATGATATATACTTTATCACAAGATTGTCTCACCAGGGCGATGTAGTGAATCTCAAGGCCTGAGGGGTTGGGGGTGTTATGACTATGGAGGAGTAAATTTCCACCCACTGTGTTGTAGGCACAAATAAAGTAGGGAGCCAACTCCCTATCAAGGTGATCGAGAACCTGAGTCTAAATATCGTCATGCTTGTACTCACATGGATTTCGGGGTTGGAATCATTGCACCAAGAATCAAGGAAACTCATGTTATACACGGTCGAGTGTTTAAGACCTATTGTTTATGATTGGTGTACCTCACTATTTTCTAACATGAAGAGCCAGTTGACGGATTGAAAACAAGGATGAATGAGAAATTTCATATTAGCATCCATACTTTGTAATTTTTTCTTTGAGAGGGTTTCAGGTTTGAACCCTAGAGTAGAGATTATTCCACATGGACTATGTGATCCATCCATGCCACGGTGGACCAATGTGATGAGCCAGCTAGGAGGTGGTAGGGTTCCACCCCCCTGCAATGATGAGTTCTTTTTCTGGTGGCATTGATAGGTCATAGCCATTGATGACTATCCTTACAGATGGATTGACTACAGAGGGGATCCTGACATGACCTTTCCACCAGGTTCCTCCTATGGTGACATTGGTAAGAATTTTTTTTATATATTTCATGTGTTTTGTGTGTTTTTCAATTTTAATAAAGGAAAAAAAATAAAAATTGCATGGTATCAAGTATTAACAATTTCTTTGTTATGAAGACATAGGTTTGTGGTGGCCATAGGGATTCCCATGACATCGGCAAAGGGACTGAGGAGATGAGATAGTGGGTAGGGACATGGAGAGAGTGCTACATAATGTGTATGGGAACCTATTTCGATTGATGCACAAGATTCATATGGTTCAAGTGGAGGATCTTCCATAGGCGATGTAGTGACAGGTGGTGGGTGTACCCCATGTGTGGGTGTGACTCTTCCGACATATTGCAAATGTCGTAGTGTGCTATCATGATAAGCATAAGGCACCGCAGACATATATTCCATGGTCATGATATGTATCTTCCATATATTTATTTTGAAGGTGTGAGCCCCATTGTGTACTATGACACCATAATGTTTGAACTCGAAAGGATGAAATATAAAAATTTGGTCTTTGACTTTACTTATATATGTTACAATGTGTAAATGTATGAATGTGTTTTCTTTACTTAGTTATGTGACAAATGAAAATATAAAATATAATTAGCATATGCATCAGATACATGATTATAAATTCTAGGGATGTGATTATAAGTAAGAAAATCAAAGTATCGTTCCAAAAGTCGTACTTGTAGGAATCGTCGGAGTAGAGTAGGAACTCAGACAAGGTAATTACCATTCAAATGACATATGACTAATTGGGAGTCCAGGAGAACTTCTAAAGCTTGAACACCATGTGAAATGGATTCATGTAATAGCTCTATAACGACACTATACTCAGGCACATTATTCCATAATGGCTCTAGACGAACGCCACCTGAAGACACCAGTTGGCCCTCAGGTGAGTAAATGACCCAAGCGGTGGAAGCCATGTTCTGTGTATGACAATTGGCATTGTGTGCAAATCCTAAGTAAAATGAAGAATTTGTTAACATATTCCAACCAAGGGAAAACCTGATAAGAAATCCTATGATACAAAGGAAAAGATAAAGAAATATACACACTAAGATACACTAGTATACAAAGGTAATGCTCAAGTTTGGGGGATCAATCATAATACCTTTTAAGGCAGATCCGATTTCTGGGCTCATCCAGCATATTCCCTTCATAATATTCTAGTTAAGAGGCTCCTTTCTCTAAAACACGTCGCACGATATAAGGACCCTGCAACATGGGGTTGAACTTACCTTCCCCTAGTGGTTCTTTGGCTTGGTCATAAAGGAGAACTAAGTCACCCTCAACGTACTAGCTGGGACAAATAAAATTATTGTATTGAAACTTAACATGTCATTTATTATCTTTGATATTTGTAGAGGCATCTTGATGCTTCTCATCGAGGTGCTCCAGGTGCACGAGGAATTATTCAAGATCGGATCTGTCAAGTAGGAGCTTAATTTCCAACTTAAGGGAAGGGATTTCACCTTCAATTGGAAGAATCGAATCCATTCCATGTACTAAATGAAAATTAGAGAAACCAGTGGAAGTATTTACCATGGTTAGTTATGCCCAAAGTGCAGGGTAAAGCATCATATGTCAGTCAAATTTTCTTTGGCAGACAGTTTTTTGAAAAATGGTATTGAGAAATTTATTCAACGCCTCTACTTGTCCATTTTCCTGGGGATAGTAAGGGGAAGAATGAATATCCTTAAACCTTAGTTTTGATGTTAATTCTTTCATCATTTCATGTAGAAAGTGACTGCCATGATCAATGAAAATATCTATTGGGATTTTGAACCGTTCTATAATTTGGTTGAATACAAATAATGTTGCAATATTACCATCAGATTTAATGGTAGGAATGGCCTCTACCCATTTAGTAAAATAATCCATAACCATGATAATATGTTGGTTTCCCCCAGCAGAGGCTGGGTTACAATCCATAAAATATACTGCCCACTTGGTGAAGGGACCGATGATGAAAACTAGGTGAAGAGGGGTTGGGTGCGAGTGCATTTTCCGAGTGAACACCTAGCGAGGGTGACACTTCTTGACCGCCTCAACGCAATCATTAAAAATTGATGGCAAAAAATAACAGGCTCAAAAAATATTTTGGGTTTTAGCAAGCCCAGATAAATGACCACCACGTGCCCCACTATGATAGTTATTGAGAATAGCCTCAACTTCCTCATGATTCAAGCAACGACGTAAAATATTATCTACCTCTTGATGATACAGAGTGTCATCGATAATAAGGTAGTTTTTAGCCTGATGATGTATACATTGTTGATCGTCTCTCGACAGATGCTGGGGTAGATGCAAGGTTTAAATATAGATCAAAATTTCTCCATACCATGGGTCTGAAGAGGAGATAAGAAAAATATGTTCATCCATGAATGAATCATCATGAAAAATGTCCTCATCTAGTCGAGGGAAGTCTGATATCAACTTGACAAGAACTAGCGATTTCTTAGATTTCGCAGAAATAAAATCGAGATCAAATTATTGCAAAATAACAATCCACTTATTGTATTTCCCCCATATGATATGCCTGGTGAGGACGTATTGAAATGGATTTATATCTGCAACCACGATTTTTTTGCAAAGTAAGATATAATGTTGTAATCTCTTAACTGTGTGTATGACGGTCAAGGCCAACTTATCTACGTGAGATTATTTAAGTTTAGGACCAACCAGGTTTTGAGTGATATAGTATACAATGTGCTCATGGATCTCATCATCCTCCTGAACCAGTACAATTCCAACCATCCTTTTAGATGTGACGATATAAAAAAAATAGTCTCTTATGTAGTCCGAAGGCCTCGACAGAGACACATATACCAAATCTTTCTTAATAGAATCAAATAATTCCTAGGCTCGCTCATCCCATATAAAAGGAGTGTCTTTCTTGAAAAAATGCATGAAACCTTTATTTAAGTTGACATAGTTCACTATGAAATGACGCCGGAAGTTAGCCTTCCCTTGTAAACCTTGAAGTTGTATAATGTTGTACAGGGGAGGAAATCGAAGTATTGCCTCAACCTTCATAGTATATACCATGATCCCATGCTCAAACACTATGAATACTAAAAGATGACCAGACCTAATGCATAAGATGCACTTGTGAGGGTTCAACCGAATGCGATAGTAACGACATCTCTCAAATACTAATCAAAGGTGAATGGAGTGATCTAGTCTCTTGCAAGAGTGAGAAGCAAGATCATCTAGGTAAGCTTCTACAATATGATTAATATCGTGAAATGTAAAGGTCATGGCATGTTGGAAGGTTGCTTCAGCATTTTAAGACTGAAAGGCATTTTTTGGTATGAAAAGGTACCCCAAGGAAAAATAAATTTTTTGTTATGTTGATCCTCGAGTTTGATCTGAATTTGATTATACCATGAAAACCTGTCCATAAAATAAAATACTTTGCTTCTTGCACACTCGTTAAGAATCTGGTCAATGAAAGGAGTTGTGAAGTTATCTTTAGGACATGCCTTATTCAAGTCTCTAACATACATACAAACGCAGATGGTTCCTTGCATTTTATTTATAGGAACGATATTAGACACCCATTTAGTCAAGGGAACTGGGTAGATGAAACCAACATTAAGTAGCTTCTCTAACTCTTTCTTAATGGTGGGCACCTTCCTAGGATTAACAACTCTAAGATGTTTCCGAATAGGTTTATCATCTGGATAGATTTTAATATCATGCTCAACAATGTTGGGGTTGATCTCTGGCATCTCTTCATATGACCAAGTGAATACATATTAGCATTATTTGAAGAGATCGGTGTAGATCTAAATTTCCTCAGGTGAACAATCAGCACCAATATATACATTTTCAATTTTACCAGAGATATGAGAGATGTTTATCATGATGGTAGGAGAAATATTTTCCATGTTTCCTTTGACATAAATACCATGCATATCGAATGGATCCATGGCCTGACTAACCATCTCACTCAAGGTAGATCTAAAGTCATATTGTTCGATCTTAACAAGCTCTGGGACAAAATAGGATCGATGATGCATATCATCCCAAGGCCTATCAGGACCAGACATGGCCTCTAAGATGGATTCATATAAAGGTAAATTATATTTGACGCAATCATGCGAACAAGATTATTGAGCAGCCCATACAGGCTATAAAACAGGATCCACCTCGTATTTCCCCGAGGAGGAATGATTTTGGTCAGTAGTAGCGTCAAGAATATCCTGATACACAACCTCTATTGCTGAAAGTGGCATTTCCATCCCAATGTGCAACTCACCTTCGTACGACATAGTCGGAGAAGGTAGGGTCCAAGGGTTGTTGAAATACAAAGTACGGAAAGGAATGAACCTCATCAACAACAAAGAATCA
>JZKD02S2392039.1:8362-24352 GCA_000966675.3 Picea glauca | reverse complement strand
AATTATTACAGTGATATGATGTTCGATGATGTCATACCTGACTTTATCACTGTTCTGCTCCACTTGATTGCTCTGTCTGTTCTTCTGTTTTTCAAGCTCTGAGCACCATCCCCATACTCTACACAGATACTCTTCTGTTCAAATTCGTTGCTGCCCTCTGATCCTTCTTTCCACTTGAATCACCACCACGACCTCCAATAGCAACCCCAAAAGTAATTCCAACAACAACAACAACCTTATCTCTTCTCTGTACCGTGTATTTATAGCGTCTGTGCACCTTCTGCATGCATTGTTTGCCATGCCTCTGCATGCGAACTCTGCGTCGTTATCCTCCACCTCTTGAGTCCTCTATCTGATCATCATCTTGACTTCTCAACTTCTATGGTGATTACACAAAAGTCTTCTTCAACTTCTATGGTAGATGTCTTCAATGTCTTCTAGCAGTCTCACTATGTCATGCCTCAGTAGCCCTCCGATCACTTTTTGATCCAATGGTTCAGATCAAATTGGGATTTCATATATATATCGTGATTTCGACATTTGCGATGACATAAAAAATATGTCCACGGGACTCGCGATTTCCCGATTTGCGATGCACTTCAACCCTCCTGGCTGAGCCTTGGTCCACGTGACCGTCATATCGTGACCACAACCTTACCCCATCGGAGATACGGGGTTTGTGATGCCTCTGTCCTTCTTCTCTGCAATGCTGACAGTTGTTCCCCACTTATCGGGGTTTCGCGGATCGCGATTTCACACTACACAAATCTCTTGTCATCGAGATCTCCGATTTCCCGATGTATAAAGTGCCGACGGTGCTCTATCCTTTGCCACGCATCCTTCCAGATGGATGACTCTGATCTTTCTGGGGTTTCGAGACCTACAAGTCCTGATGCCTGGTGTCTCGGATCTCCGATACGGACGATCGTTGGACACGTGTCCTTCTTCAGACGGACGGCTCAGATTAACTCTCGGGGTTTCGAGACTTATGATGACATTATGTTTATGTCCATGGAATTCACGATTTCCCGATTCGCGATGTGCTTTAGCCCTGGTCTATGTGACTGTTACCCGTGACCGCCTCCTTATCTCTGACAGCTAGCCTCCACTTATCGGGGTTTCGTGGATCGCGATTCTGAATTGCACAAAACTCTTGTCAATGGGATCCCCGATTTCCCGATTAACAAAATGTCGATGGCGCCTTGATCTTCGACACCTGTCCCTTAATTGGATGGTCCCGATCCCTTTGGGATTTCGAGGCTTTCGATGTCAATTGACTTTTTCATTCCAAAGTCCCGATCGTCGATGCCTCTGCTGATGTCACACGTGGTTTGACACGTGTTAGATCCGGCCACGTGTCACTCTGATTTGTGAATTGCATGAGCCTAAAATGTTAGTTCTGCCTGACACCTGTCATCTGCTGATTGTGCCACGTGTCCCTGGGTGACATGGTCTACCGACATGAGTTGGATCAACGGTCTAGATGCAATCTTGGCTCAACGGCTGTGATTTCATCGCGAAATCGTATATCGCGATTTCGGGGTTTTCGTTGTCATTGTTCACGAGCCTCGTGAAAATCCGATTCCCGATTCTCCGATGAAGCCTCTCGGCTGCCACATGTCCATATGAATGAACGATCCAGATCCCTGCTTGATTTTAACGGCTGTCATCATATCGCGAAATCGCATTTCGCGAAATCGGAGTTTCCGTTGTCAAGTGTTCTTTGCATTTTGAAATCGCGATCCCCGATTCTCCGATGGCTTATCTCCCTCACAGCTTCTTCATATCTGACAGCTGTCGGGGTTTGCTTCCAATCTGATGGCTGAGAACACTTCTTTTCTGCGCTTAACTCCTGCACTTAACATTTGCGCATCTTCTCCCGATCCAACAGTTGTCGAGATTTCCGAGTGAGATCCGACGGTTCTCGGTCTCTTTCCTATGCTTCTTGCACATATAGGACTACTATTCCTCCTGAGCTTAATTTCCTTTGTCTTATGTTTTCCTGTCATCTTCACTGTTGTACTTGCCATCAATGACAAGCATAAGCTAACTGTTACACATTTCCAACATGAATATGGTGAATTGGTGCCATGAATCAAGGCTACCCATCAAAGAGGAATACATTCTAACACAAACATCCTCATTTTCCTACTGATAATTATCAATCACAGGGATCGAAGGTCCAACCAATGCACTAGAAATAGCATGCACAAAGGACAATTGACCAATCGTCACTATCGTCCCTTCATGAGGAGAACATAAAGTACAAAAAATAGACAACATGACAAATGTCATGGCATAATTCCAATTATTCCCTAGTATTAAATGCTAGTCGACAGGGGCATCAACCACCTCAACATCAACTTCCATAGTCTTCCCACCTAACTCAACCGAAAAAGCGAGGAATATTATGTGGTGTCGAAACAAATTCCCATCAAATGCGGTCAACATAGTCATATATTGAGATAGGGTGAGAGAGCCAATTTCTTTCCAACCGCTTAGGGACATCACGCATGTCACAATACCTTCATCAATTACCATACGTTTGATGGTAATTTTCGTGTACTCCACATGGATTTGAAAGGCCACGTGGTAAGGCAAGTGAGGCTTAACATCCGTGACATCAAACTTGATAACCTTCAAGCCACATAGGTCTAGAGATCCTAACATAGATAACACAACGTTCCTCTATGAAGGACACATTTGGAGCACCTCCAAAGCCAACATCGCACTAGGGGTTTGGACAAATATTCAAAAAATGAATAATTCTAGGTAGCTATAGTATTAGGATTGTTGGTAGAGTGCTTTAGTACTCCTTTCGAAATACGAGGTAGAGGTTATGACTTTTCGATCTGCAAGGGTGTTTCCCAAGAAGGAGGAGACTCTGGACCTATAATAGTTTATGAAGAATCGTAATAACGAGATAGAGTGGCTACATCAATATGAGACTTGACTTTTTTGATGCATAGATGACCACCTTCATGTGTCAAGGGGTTTTGACTCCCACTCGATGCATTTTCGGTGGTGGAGTTCCTCGAGGCCATATGGTAATTATGTCGAAATGGGTTTCTTAGAATAGTGGGAGGCTGCGATAAGAGCCTAGAGGCTTCCTCAATTTTGGGGCATAGGTGGGTAAGGTGATCATCTTTACAAAGTTTTCAAGGAAACGTCACCTTTTTCTTTTCTTTCTTTCCCTTGCCAAAATTATTATTCAATCTATCATTGTTAGTGTCGTCCTTGGCTTTATTATTAATTTCACACCCATATGATTATTACCTCATCCTTTCTTCTTAGTCCCTCCTGGTTATTGGTTACCATTTTGGTTAGATGACGACTATATAAAATGCACATTCGTCGAATGGGTGGTGGTGGAGGACAAATTCAAAGCTTGTATTGCTACAGAATGGCTTAGAGACAAATATTTCAACTGGTTTGTCACCAATTCTATAGTCTTATCATTTGTAGATATTAGGATGCCATTGGCATGAGGCCTGAGATTTTGACTAGAGTCATAGTTTGACCGCGGTGCATTGGGAAGAATTTCATAAAGCATCCAAGATTGAGCATATATGAGATCCAATTGCTGGGATTTGAAAATGGCTTGTTCCTTAGATGTTACTCCATATGTAGAGACATCCTTCGAAATATAAGGAAATAAATACTTAAGGAACCATTCCAATAGAAACTCTAGAGGAATGTAGGCTTTAATCAACCTCTTTTGTCTACGCCACTCTTGGATATGGTCTGAGATATGCATGGCTCTTGGATGAAGGCTGAAAAAAGTTCTATGTTGGCATCATGGCGAACCGGTAATTAGAAGTACTAGTATTGAATTCAAAAGAGATGGTATGCTTTTAAATGCAGTCTTTCCAATGCAATCTCTACAATTTCAATGAAGTACAATATTTCCAAATGTGTAAAAAATAAATGCAAATTAATCAAAAGTGAAAATGACATAAGTACAATGCAAATAAGAAAATATTTTTGTATTTTCTATATAAAGAAAATAAAATGCAAGGACTGAATGACAACCTCACAAGAATACCCTACTGCAAGAAAAAAGAGACAATCCAAGCAGGATACCAAGAAGTAAACACTCATACCAATGTGAAAGGAAAACCAATGAAAAATATGACAAGATATAAATATGCCCAAAAGTTAAACAATAAGAAAGGTTAAATATCACTCTATAGGAGCTTAACAGTCAGAATAGGGACCCAAGACGAATAAACAACCAACAAATCTCACCCAAAAAACACCAAACTCGGCCAGGAAGACTTAAGAGATGATGCACATGACTGTTTGAGCAACAATTGTGTATATACACTCCCTAAAGTAAAACAACTTGTGTATATACGTGTCTGTTAAGGGAAAAATGACATATACCAAGAAAAACACTTCCATGGAAAGGGTTAAGCCAAGAAAATCAGATGCAAGGTAAAAAACTAGGTTTTCAAGCAACATGCGGAAAGGAAACTGAGGAAAACAAAGAAAAAATCAAGGAGAAAAACACTCGAAACCCCAAAAAGGAGATCAATCCCTAGTATGGTCGTCAATTATGTTACGAGGAAAATCTCTCTATGGCTAGGGGTAAACCACAACAAACGAAATGACACACACAAATCAACTCTAATCCCAAGTATGTTATATAAATGAAATGCTAACAAGAAAAGGATAATATTCTACCTCATCTGAACGTTCAAAGACAACCATCATTGAGCACGTCACCCAAAGCTTTATACCTGCAACTTGTCCTCAAAAACCGACATATGCAATCATATAGTGATAACATGTAATGTTAGCATAAAAATTAGCATAATCCATTAACATACATGACAAATACGCCCATGGAATAATAATTCAAATATTTGCAAGATATCAATTGGACGAGAAAATAGTATTTCCTTTAAAATAATCAACAGAAGTACATCGGTGACAAGCTTCTATAATGACACATATCGGAACCAAGAAACTAAATCCCTCTAGTTGGGCCTATACCACTTCAATCTTCCACAAATTCAAGATCATATATATGAGTCAATGAGGTTCTTTATCATAAATAAGGAAGATCATGGGGGATGAACAAAAGGAGTTCAGATTTTCAAGGACAAAGGGATCCAGACTCAATATGGAGTGAAATTTCTCCAGAGTGTCTTTTCTCTCAAAGTTGAATTGTCAAATTGTCTCAAGGCTTGGATATGGATCAAGTTATAGCCTTCAAATGGAACTAAAGGGTCGAGTTAGAGTTTTTCTAGTATGTGCAAGTTCAATGATCATGGATCCCATGATGTGGCATGGAAACCCGACATAATTTTTAATTTTTAAGAACCAAACCCGATGTACATAGGTTGTAGTGGAGAAACCTATGTATACGCTTGTTGTATAAATGGTAGGGCATGTTTATGTGAAAAAAGGGGCATTTTTTTCTCTGGAATGAACAAAAAGGGAACTTCAAGTCTGCAGAGGGTAATGGAAGGCCATCCAAGTATTTTTCATGGAGTGAGGAAAAATTTGTTGTAATAGAGATGTTAATATGGCCCAAGGTATTCAATCCTAACTTGCCTAAGATACAAATCTGCACCATGTGAATAAATGTGTTGATGTCGAACATGAGTGAAACTATTTGATTACCATTTATTGCTTTATACTATTACAAAACACGAGATATCCCACCAATAATGATAATGGGCATCAATGTACCTAGTACATTATAGCAAGTGTGAATAGATGTGTTGTCATTGAACACTTGTAGAATCTATCAATCAGGGGCCATTGACGTATTCCCACTATCGATAGTGAGGGATCCTTCAACTAATGATTGAAATCCCCAAAGTACTATAAAGCATCTATATCTCATTCATAGAGAAAATGAGTTGAAGTCGATCATACTATATATACTGGAAGGAGGGCGTTAATGAATTCATCGTCATCCAACATGAATGAACATAAGGAGAAATATTTTTAAGGTCTCAGATGAAAAATATGGAAGGGCACACCATCGAGTATGTCTCTTACATGTGTTGGATGGAATATCACATGGAAGATACCTCTAAGGAATATCCACATTTCAACTTCCTTGTCTATCTCTTCTCCCTACAAAATTCAAATAATAAAATTTAAATGCCAAGATAACCATAGAAACATCAAATTGAAAGAGTAATTAACAACAAAAACATGGAATAATTACCATGATAAAAATCATTGATGTCATATCCAATATGAAATCATTAGGTATATCATCATATTACTCTTCATAGTCTACAAGATGAATAGGAATGGGAGAGGGGGGAATCTCTATATTAGAAGAAGAAGGTGGTTGGGGAATCACTAGATTAGTGGGGAAGGGGAATCTTTAGATTAGAAACATGTAGAGGAGGATCCTCTTTGATATTGTTTTCAACAACATGAGAGGAAGATTGAATCCTTTTTTATATCCTAGTCAAGGTTAGAGGACTAACCTGCACAAACCAATCACAAGGTCTATTTTCCTAGCAGGCAATCGAAACAAAGAAAAAAGTCACATGTAAATTGTCACTACAAAATAGTCACCTATAATTTTCATCCCACATGTGAGCCTAATATTTTTATTCTTGGCATATCAACTGCAGAAAAATCATTGACCACATTGTCATCTTCATTAATGAACATAATATTATGTGGCATCTCCTACAAAGAGGTTTGAAAATAGGTTTTCTTCAACACATGTTAAAATGTATTAACTTCGACATAGTAAGAAAAAATCTAAACCTAAATAACATCGAAATAGTTAGGATAAAGATGATGTCATGATTTATAATGGATGTTGGTATTTAGGTGTGATTTTCATAACATAACAATGTAACTGAATTTAAATATCATATAACATTTTTTTCTAAAAATGGGGATTCCTCATTGAATTACAATTGAATGAAATATTGTTAGTAGAGCTGCAATTTTCCAAGGGGTAGTGTCGACGTAGTTGGGATAAAACTAGTGTCATGATTTATAATGTTTACTAGTGTCATGATTGATAACACCAACATCGTTATTTGTAACAGGAACTACTCTCATTATTGATAATGTCGGTTATTATCTAGGTGACATAACAAAATATGAACATAACAATTCTTTTTTTAAAATGGGTAGTCCTTGATGAATTGTAGTTGAAGGAATTATTGTTTGAAGAGTTACAGTTTTCCTAAGGACACTTTGTAAAGTTATTGTTCTTGGAATTACATAACAAAATAAAAATAACATAAAAAAATAAAAAAGGTGGGGTATGATCCAGATTTAGGAGCGAAACTAACTAATTAACAAAATGAATACAATAAACACAGAGATATGAAGAACAACACATATATCCAGTGAACAATATCTTCTATTCAATAAATGAAATAGGTTGAAACTGTAAAAATCCAGAACTAAAACACTTGCTCGAATGGTGGTAGCTATCTCTGAGAAGAGATATGGCTACTATGTGCATCCATCTAAGAAGAATGATTACAATGAGGCTCCACAGGCCTTTTTAACATTACTCATGAATTCCAAAAACCTAGACATCCAAAAACCTAACCCTAGGAGATGAAACCCAAAAAGTTATGTGGGCCCCTATGGGTAAGTTGGTACCTCAACTTCCCAGGGTCATAACGTTTGCATACGATCTCCATTTTAGGTGTGTGATATCCTGTTGAAAAGTTTTTCGAGAACTACACATTACACCATCAAAAATTGACTCTGTCTACAATTTGACTATGGCAAGACAAAAAACATTGTTTAGGGCCCCAAAATGGCCCGGGAAGTACAAAAATATGTGTTGACATGAAAACATGCAAAATAAGCCGGTTGGATTAGGTGGGAGGCCACTAATATCCACCTGGAATATGTGTAGGGCTTCAGATAGCCCCCAAAGTGTAGAACCCACAATTACAAAGAAGTACAGAAGAGTGTGTTGAACTAAAAATTATCAAGAGTAGCCAGTTGGAATAGGTGGGTGGCCACCAATATCAACCTAGATTGGTCCTTCCCCCTTAGGAATAAATTGTCTCCTTTATGTTGAGTTCCCCCATCAGGTGAGGAAACTTCTGTTGAATTTGGCCCCGACTGACCCACTTTCCTTGGTGGAGGAGTTGCCCTGCCTTGACAACCCAATAAAGTTGGATCCTTTGTTGGCGAGTGTCCTGGACCCATGTGTCCACTATCTGATTAGTGGAAGCTTATTTCATACAGTCAGGGTTGAGATTTGTTGGTGTCAACTATTCTACGATCTCTAAGGTGTCCAATAATGGAGGAAAATATGCATGAAGGAGGTCCACACTGAATGTTGGGTGCAAGCCAAGGAAGGGTGGGGTGTTGAGATCAAAAACATTGCTACCCACAACCTTGGTGATAGTGTAAGTCCCATAGAGAAGTGGGAGGAGTTTCTGAAGGGGCCCTGTAAGATGCTCTTTCTGCAAATGTAAACAGGACTTGTCTCCAACCTAAAACTGGTGCGGTACCATGTGTTGATCATGGCGTTGCTTGTACTTAGCATTGGCTTTCTTTAAGATTTCATGGACATGTTGGTAGATGTGTTGAATCCACTCAATGAATCTAATGGCTTTTTTGGTCTCATATTGAACATGAGAAGAGTCTATCTATGTGGTTGCAAGAGGTAGTGCAATATCAATGGGACTGAAGGGTTGGAATCCCAACCCCACCTGAAATAGGCTATGGCTGGTGGATCTATGGAGAGACTTGTTGTAATTGTATTGAACATAGGGGAGACTCTCATCCCATGTACATAGATGCTTAGATTTATACATGTGCAAGATGTGCCCAATCATTCGATTGACAACTTATGTCTGGCCATCTATTTGGGGGTGGAAAGTAGTGGATTTAGTGAGCTTGGTGTCCAACAACGACTAGAGACTCAACCAAAATGTGCTGAGGAACCTACTATCCCAATTGGATATGATCGTATGTGGTATCCCAAAATGGACCCACACTCGTTCGAAGAAGAGCTTGGTAGTATCTGCCAATGTGATGTTCTTATTGAAATCTGTGAGGATGGCAATCTTCGAAAACTGATCAACGACCACAAATACATAATCATTTCCTTTCTTGGTGGACGGAAGGCCAGACATATAATCCATCAAGATGGATTCCCAAGGATTCTCGGGGGTAGGAAGAGGGGTGTATAATCCTTGCTTCTTGATGGATGGCTTAGCAATGGAACATGAAGTGCAATATATGATATACGTGTTGATGTCTTGTCGAAGTTTTTCCCAATAAAAATGTTTCTATAGAATGACCACAGTTTTCTCCATGCTAAAATGTCCTTCCATCCAACTGTATTTATATTCCCAAATCATATTTTCACACTCACTTGCAGGAACACATAGATGACCCAGATGGAATAATAGTCTGTCATGAATGTGAAAATCGGTGACATTCGCACCTATACCCAAGAGCTGATAGGTGGTGGCGAATTCTGGATCTTGTTGATAAAGTTGGGGCCACTCATATGCCTCATGTCCACAGTAATGGAGAATAGTGGTGAGTGCATCCATGGGAGGTCGACTGAGGCAGTCAACGACATGATTTGTGCTCCCTGTTTTATACTTGATGTTGAGATGGAACTGTTGCAGTTAGGTGGACCACTTCTGATGGTGGTCGTTCTTCAACTTCCCATGTTTTTGTATGAACTGCAAAGGATTGTGATCAGTTTGGATTATAGTCTCATTTACCATAATGTAATGTTTCCATTGAAAACAGGCTTGTACAATGGAATACATTTCCTTGTTATAAGTGGGGTATTTCCAGATAGTATCTGAGAGTGTCTCACTATGGTATGACATTGGATGACTGTATTGAGTGAGAACTGTGCCTACAATAGAGTCAAATGCATCAGTCTCAATCTCATTCTTGAATGGTTGTTGCAAATCAGGTAAGGAGAGTACTAGAGTTGAGCATAAGTGATGATTCAGATCATCAAATTTGCATTTTTGTTCCTTCCCCCACACAAACGTTTCCCTACCACCACCCTTGGTCACTTGTCTAAGGGCTCATGCAATATGAGAGAATACCAACATGAACCATCGGTTGAAGTTGGATAGTCTCAAGAAGATCCGAAACTCGGTTATTGTGGTCGGGGCTGGCCATTCACAGATGACTTGGATCTTAGCTGGATCAGCATGTACCCCATTTGCATCAACAATTTATCCCAAGTATTGGACCTTGTTCATACCAAAGGAGAAATTTTCTAGGTTGGAATATAGCTTGTGTTGCCGCAAAGTGCTCAAAACATGTTGAATATGCTGCATGTTCTCCTCCTAAGTTCTGTTGAATATGAGGATGTCATCCAAATATACCACCACAAAATATTTGGTGAAGGGTCTCAATACATCATCCATCAAACTCATGAAAGTGGTTGGTGAATTTGTTAATCCAAAGGGCATGACCAACCATTCAAAGAGACCTTATTTAGATTTTAAAGCTGTATTCTATACATCAATTGGTTCGATGGGAACCTGGTGGTAACCAGACTTTAGGTCAATCTTACTAAAGAACTTTTCCCCCTCGATTTGGTCAATAAGGTCATCAATCCTGGGAATTGTGTACAAGTTCATGAATGTGATTTTTTTTAATGCTCTGTAATCAATGTAGAGTTTCTAGGTCTTATCCTTCTTCTTCACTAGTACAATCGGGCTTCCGCAAGGGGAAGAGTTGGGTTTGATGTGCCACTTTTGAATAAGCTCTTAGATTTGACACTTGATTTATTCATTTTCCATCAGCGAGAAACAATAGACTAGTCCATTAGGAAGAGGTGCACTAGGGTTATATCAATTGGATGCTTGAATTGGGAGTGTATCGGTACCCTGGTGGGTGAGGAAAAGATGTCTATGTACTCTTCCACGATCCCATCCACTTGCTTCTACTGCAAAGAAAGGCTCTGTGTAGAGGCCACGATTGTGGTGAATACCTTCTTCTTACTATGATCTCAGATCACAAACAAGATGGACTTTTTGGTCTGTGAAATGACCTTACTGCATTACTTAGTAGATATTAAAGAAATAGCAGTAGGCGACGTTACCTCTGGTATCCTGTACAATTGTCTACCCAAATTAATAATAACATTGTGGGGTCTATAATCATACACACCATGACGCTTCCACAAATATGGTTATCCTAAAAGAACATCAAAAGCTTCAAGGGGAGAAATATCACACAATAACTCCTCTTTGAAAGGCTTGATGTTGTAGGACATACAACACTATTAGCTGACACATAGATCCTTTCCTTGGCGAAGATAGCCAATTTTCTAATGTTATAGGTGTGGTGTCATTAGAAATACCAACCGCTTGAAAACCTATGCTGAGATCAGGTTATTATCACTATCTCTATCAAAAATGAAATGAATCAGATCCCCCTTTACCCACATCTGTGAGTGAAAGAGGCATTCCCCTTCTTCTTGTTTGTTTGGTTTGTTTGGTTGTACTTTGGTGGTAGAGACAGTGAAACTAGGTTCAACATCGATAATCTACTTCCCTCCTTATAGATTTGATTCGGAGTCAGAATCGACCTCAGACTCGGAAGCCTTCAGCTTAGCCACGAGTCATTTCTTGGAGCGACATTCTTCACTGTTGTGAAAAGGGATTTTATGGTATTCACACCATTTTCCCGTGTCCTTCTTCGTCTTCACATGTCCCTTATTGTGTTGTGGCTTGGACTGGTTGTCCTGAGAGTGGACATATTTTCTCTATCCCTTGTTGTGTGGGTTGGATCTACCATTTCCCTGCTTCAGCTATGAGTATTTTTCATATCCAAACTCTCGCCTCTTTTGCTTAAATTTATGCTCGATCTTGACAACATATCTATAAGCCATACCCAATGAGGTGATGTCCAGAAACTCCATTTATGTTTGAATGTATCTACGCAAACATTTGTGGTATTTTATCACTATATGTCACTTAGAGTCTTTGATACCCAATTTGTTGCGCAGCGTATGGAAAATATTGGTGAAATATGGTACTGTTTGGTCCCTTTCTTGACATAGGGTGGTCCATCTGGTGTATTGGTCCTCGTAGCTTCCAACATGGTAGTATTGTTCTTTAATGGAATCCCGGAAGGAATCCCATGTAGGGGAAACCACAAATATTGCAGATTCCTCTATGGCCCTTTTCTCAGAGTAAGTATCCCACCACTCCTTAACATGGGACGACCTTTAGGAGTGAAAAAGTAATATTTTCCCTATCGGAAAAATTGTGTACCGAAAAATACCCTTTGAGTAGATTAAACCATTTATCTACAACTTCCGCATCTATCCGTCCTTCAAATAATGGAATATCAAAATTTACTTGTACCTTAAAGGGGGTTGCATGGCTGCTTGAAGAAGATGCTTCTCTTGTGGGAAGCCACCGAAGGATATATGCAAAGTTCTTCGTCATTTCATTCCTTTGTCATGCAAGGGATTCCTCGAGCAACATTTTAAAAGGATCTCCTGCTCCATCATTTTTCTTTTCATCCCCCATGGGTTTTTTCAGGCTCGACATGACTGATCTTCCAATGGCTTGATTTGTTGGAGTCCCAACTTCTTGTACCCAAATCTTGTCGGGGACATGCACGAAGAAAAATAAATGAAGAGCAAATTGCTCTAATACCACCGATCTAGATTTAGGAGAGGAAAAAATTGATTAATAGAATGAATACAATAAACACATAGATATGAATAAAAGCATAGATATCCAGTGAGCAATATCTTCTATTGAATAAATGAAATAGGCTAAAACTGTAAAACTGCATAACTGAAACACTTGCTTGAATGATGGTAGCTATATCTGAGAAGAGATGTGGCTACTATGCGCATTCGTGTGAGAAGAATGATTACAATGAGGCTCCATAAGAATTTTTAGCATTACTCATGAATTCCAAAACCCTAGAAACCCAAAAACCTAACCCTAGGATATGAAACGCCAAAAGTTATGTGGGCCCCTATGGGTATGTTGTTACCTCAAATTATCTGTTTCATAACTTTTGCATACGACCTCTATTTTAGGCGTGTGATATCCCGTTGGAAAGATATTTTCGAGAAATATGCATTACATCGTCAAAATATGACTATGTCTATAGTTTGATTGTGGAGAACCAAAAAAACACTGTTTAGGGCCCCAAAACAGCCCTGGAAGTACATAAAGATGTGTTGACATGAAAACATAAAAAATAAGCCAGTTGGATTAGGTGGGAGGCGACTAGTATTCACCTGGAAGATGTGTAGGGATTCAAACAACCCCAGAAGTGTAGAACCCGCAATTAGAAATAAGTACATAAGGATGTGTTGAACTAGAAATTGTCAAGAGGATCCAGTTGGAATAGGTGGGTGGCCACCAATATCCACCTAGATCAGTGTCCTTACTAGCTTATTGTAAAATAGTAGACATGTCAAAATGTCAAAATGTATTAACGTTATGGTTGCTAAATCATAACATAAATATTTATAGTTTTAAAGGTTACAATTCTCATGAAAACATGTTAAAATGTATTAATGCCAATACAGTGAGCATATAATTGTATGTCTACATAACTCCATCATAGTGAGCATAACTTTATTCTTACATAATTCCAACATAGTGAGCATAAATTTATTCTTGTATAACACTAGCATAGTAGGAATAATTAGCGTCAATATTTATAATGTCGACACAATTGGCATAAAGTAGTGTCTAGATTTATAATAAAACAACATAACAACATAACACAATTTTTAAAAATTTAGGGATACTGACTGAAGTTACAATTTGTAAAGGGGTATTTTATGAAGGGGTAGCTAGAATAGTGTATAGAAGGGGGTTCCTCAGTGGAGGAATCCTTTAAATAATGTATATTATTTTTCTTTTCAACCTTTGGCCTGGTTCCAAATCCATTGGGAGAAAGGAACCACTTCCCCCCCCCCTCCACAACCTACATGAAAACCACTATGAGTAGTAGAAAAAAAAAGTAGCAACTTTGTAAAATGGAAATAAATATTAATAGTTTTTGTTTTTTTTTACCTTCAATGGAGATTTTTCATCCACATGAGAGATCCCCAAGCCTCATTTTCCACATACAAATTTTTCAATTTCTATGAGTGTTATTTATCTCATTTTCACATTTTATTTTAATTTCCCCCCTATAATTCCAGCTCAAAATCTCCAATAGATAGGACAACTCAACACTCAAGTGGATACAATATTTTTTCACCAAGCAATTATTCATTTGTTTTCAATTTTGATCATATGTTTTCTTCTCTATGCAGGAATAAGAATAGATAATTCTCTTGGATTTCTTATGATCTTTAATAGGGTTGTGGTCCCCTTTTCCCCTCAACATACTAGGTAGGCTTTGCTTTATATCATGCAGGTGTTGACGATGCTCACTAATAGTTGACCTATATTTAGTGTGTTATCTGTCATTGCATGAATGTGGGAGGTAGTAGAAGAGTGATTTTAGCGAGGGCCCATGCAGCATTAAAAAAATCGAAATTGTAGAAAATCAACTTTGTAGTGGTCCACCATGAATTAAAATGTACTTTCTGTTACACGTCAAAATTGCTCAGCTGCATAAGTGTCACATTATCCCTCTTAATTGTCGTAAGTGTCGCATCAACTTTCCCAAGTGTCGCAAGTTGGTCACTAGTGTCGCAAAAGATGTTCAGACATACTTCCATGTCAACGACACTAAGGAAGCACTTATAACATCTCACATGATTGGTTTGAAGGAGGAGAACTGATCTACTGTAGTCAAACAACCTTTTTCCATCTGAAAGCACCCAAAAAACTGAGTTTTGGAGAGGAGCGCTCCCCCTTATACTATCTCGGAGCGTCGACGCTCCCCCATACACTGTCAGGGAGCGTTATAACGCTCCCCTACCCCTTTTAATGGAGCGCTATAGATTTTGAGAGTGCTGGCGCCCCCTAAAGCTTACTAGGAAGTGCTACAATGCTCTGATGGCCCTTTTGAGGGAGCACTACCTATTCTAAGCGGTTGTTAAGCTATTGAGATGAATGGGGGAAGCATCTTTTCATTCTTGGAAGGCAGTTGAGCTCGAATCCCTGATCAAACCATGATCTTAGGGCATGTTCTCAACTGAAGGAGGCAAATCCTCACCTTCCCCAAGGATATCTCAAGATTTTTGAGCCTCTCCAAGGCTATATAAACAAGCTTTCTAATGGTGAAGGAGGACTGCAAATGGAGAATGATACCAAACCTATGATCTCGTAGGTGAGGATGGAAAATGCAGAATTACACCAAACTTATGATCTCATAAGTGGTGGGGGAAGAATGAATATGTGAAACTTATGATCTTGGAGGAAACTTACAGACAGCCAAAGGAGGTTGATCAGTGAAGCTGTTGTTATCCAGGTTGTGGACCTTTCAGGCAAGTGTTAGATGAAGAGGACTTGACGAAGGTGTTGCATTCGCATCTATGATTGTAAGTACTGTTGTCGTTATTCTCATTAATATGACACGCTTGGCCTGTTTATTTATAGTTTGTGTCTGATGTTACATGAACTTATCATTTCATGATAGATCTATTTTCAAGCTAATGTCAATAGAGTAGGAAGCGGTCGTATCTTGTTTTGTCCACAGCTCTCAGCGAGGAGCAAAGAATTGGAGCGCAACTCGGAGCGTGCAGGGACAAACGTCGATTAGAAGGTACCTCTGTCATCCTCCCTTCTCATGCATTAGTTTAGATAGATTTGAAAGGAAGTTAGTGTCCATGATAAGCATTTTTCTGTCTAGGGTTAAGGTCAAGCTCTAGAGGTCGATCTACTTGTCCGCAGGCAGATTTTCCTACAACAGAAACTGGCGACTCCACAGGGGAGATAGCCTCGAATCGAAACCTTTTGTTTTGATTTTTTCTCCTCATTGACCTTGTTCTTTCCCTTGATTGTTTCAGACCTGGTTTACCCCTCTTTGATTAGTTTCATAAGCTGATTGGCTCCTTGTCCCATCATACTTAGCATCTGTGTCAAGTTAGAACTTCAATTTTTGAAT